>JAOUQU010415731.1:0-10000 GCA_028566735.1 Ammoglanis amapaensis
ATAGATAGATAGATAGATAGATAGATAGATAGATAGATAGATAGATAGATAGATAGATAGATAGATAGAGAGAGAGAGCGAGGGAGGCAAGAAGTCACAGCAAGAAGTCCCGGGTTCGATCACCGGGTCGTGCCGGGGACTTTCTGTGCAGAGTTTGCATGTTCTCCCCGTTTCAGTGTGGGTTTCATCCGGGTACTCTATTTTCCTCCCACAGTCCAAAAACATGCACTAGGTCGATGGGAAATGTGATATTGTCCAGTAGTCTCATAAGTTCCCACCACTTACTGGTGGTTGTCGTCAGGAAGGACATCCGGACGGAAAACTCTGCTCTAAACATTAACGTCCGACCCCAGGAACTGGGAAAACGACGATAAACGAAGCGATATAGAGAGAGAGAGAGATAGAGAGAGAGAGAGAGAGAGAGAGACAGCGAGAGGAACCAAGAGAGAGATGGGTATATATTGGAGTTAGACAGAGAGAGATACATATACAGACAGACAGACACGAGGACACACACAGAGACAATTTGAACTGTTATTTTTATCCCTCCCATTCCCAATAGCTGTAGAAGAAAAATTATGTATTAATACTAAAGGTAGTTGAATAAATAAATGATGCTCAGATGGTGAGAAATGTTCTTCACAACGAACTGACGAACTGGCAAATGTTTGTAGATCAGCAGCAGCGGTAAAAATCACGACGATGATAATAATAAGTAACGGAAAAGAAAACGTACGACTAGTAACAGTTAGATTATTTGTTTTGTTTTTATGAACGTATCACTTCTAATTCTAATCATACTGCTGATTATTTACTTCCGTTTGATGCAGGGGTTAAATATTCAGACGGAGAGATTAGTCCGAGTGGAAGGTTTATTAGCTTTAACTGCAGCATGGTGCTCTTGAGTTGATAAACGATGGAGACTCGCACTAACGTACGGATTCCGTCTCCTGTAGAACGGAAAACTTCCAGCTTAATGATTTCTGGTTTTTCTGTTTCCCACATTAGTGACTTTGTGGTGACCTTGACTTCATACGAGCCTCGAACTGACTGATAACGCGTCCCAGCGATGATTCTGGTAATAGAGTAACGCGAAAACGTTTGTGTTGCTTTTTACAGATTCCTGTTTGTTCTCCTGGGGCCCAAAGGAAAAGCACGAGCGTACCACGAGATCGGTCGAGCCATCGCGACCTTAATGTCAGACGAGGTTTGGTGTCAGTGTTTGTTTTCTTGTAGTAAGCACAGTGCAGTTTACCCCAGTGTTTACCTCGTAGTTCCTGTCCCAAGCCTGGATAAATAGGGGGGATTGTGTCAGGATGGTCGTCCGGTGTTAAACCTCGATCAGAGCACGAGCTGCGGTGGCGACTCTTTTGTGTGTGTGGAAAGTTTAAAGGTGTCGCCATAGCAGATCATGATCAGTACCGATTCAGCATGGCTTTTACACCGGATGCCCTTCCTGACAAAACCCTCCTTATTTATCCTCACGAGGCGCTATGAGATACGTCCCAGGAACTGTTTATTAAGTCTGAGGAAGATTTGAACCTCGTGTTTCACATTTTGGTTACATTCATGGTGGGACTTGTGGTTACTGCATACACAAGATTTAAGTGCCTCTGTCTTTAGACTGTGGGAGGAAACCGGAGCACCCGGACGAAACCCACACAAACAAGGAGGGCTTCAATAAGCTCCTGTTTGTTTATAATAAATGTTTCTTTCTGTTAAATAAGATGTGAATGTTCTGGTTGTCACTGTTAGGTGTTCCATGACATTGCGTACCGGGCGAAGGACCGAGCGGATTTAGTGGCGGGGATCGAGGAGTTTCTCGATGAGGTCATCGTGCTGCCGCCGGGCGAGTGGGATCCCGACATCCGCATAGAACCGCCCAAATCTGTCCCGTCTGCAGACAAACGGTAAATCTGTCTGTCTGTTTCATCCTGTCCACTCTCTCTCTCTCTCTCTCTCTGTCTCGAAGTAGCCTTAAAGCTAGTTTTTTTCCATTCAACTGCCATCACGATTGTAACTAAAGCATTCGCTCTCTGCATACAGCGGTGCTTGTGATGTTTATTAGTTTTTGTTTATGATCCAACATTCGAAATCATTCGTCGTTCAGTTTCGATCAGCGACAACCCTGTTAAACCGCAGGGTAAACGCTAACATGACCGAAAAACCCGTAAACTCGACATGTTGGCGCTTGTGCCACCTCGTTGCACTGATTTGAATGGCACGATGCTAACTGTGCTAGGTTAGCAGTAAAACGTGGCACGTCCGAATAACCATAATACGTTTTTGACTTATTAATAAGTACTTATTATAATTCCTGCAGTAAAAACAACCTGGCGGGCGGCGCTGGCGGGGGAGAAGGATTCCAAGTGAACGGTGACGCTCCTCATGAAGGAGGCGCAGGAGCAGGAGGAGGAGGCGGTCATCATGGAGGAGATGAATTGAAGTTCACTGGCAGGTAGGTAAAAAGCCAAGAGTCAGAAGGTCATAGGTTCCATTCCCAACACGTAAAAAACGAGACGCTTTTTTAAAATCGTGATTGATGTGTTTTAAAAGCCGAACATTTGAACAGGGCTCTTAGTTTCCCAGACGCTAATGCTAACACTGCTAATATGTTTGCTCTTCATTTCCCATCAGGTTTTGCGGCGGTCTGATTCTAGACATTAAGAGAAAGAAGCCTTTCTTCGCCAGCGACTTTTACGACGCCCTGAACATCCAGGCTCTGTCAGCCATCTTGTTCATTTACCTCGGAACCGTGACCAATGCCATTACCTTCGGCGGCTTGCTGGGAGACGCTACGGAGAACATGCAGGTACGGAGCGCCGGGATTTATCACATATAATCTGGGATTAGTCTAATCGGACTTAAAGCTGGTTTATGCTTCAGCATCGACTGCTCGTCTCGGCGCTGTCGTTTTGCTTTTAGGGTTCGAGGTCATATTAATTCAAACCCCTCCACCTCCTTATAAATGTCATCAGGGATAACCGTGAAAAGTACGGTTATAGCTTGTGGTGATAAAGGCGCTAATACAAATCTGGTTAATTGAAATCAAAGGTTAATGGGACCCGCCGCTTGTTCGTACCAAAACGAATCCTATTATATATGCGCAATTTTATTCGCTTATTCGGACCAAAACTCCATTTAATCGGACCAAAGAAACATCAGAAACGTCTTTATCTGTGGTAATTTCCTTTTAAGTGCAGTCCGTCTAAAGAACGTGTTAAACCACACTGGATAAATTCTTCAAACGATGACTGGAATTTAGTCGTTCATTAGAACTGGAACTGGAACTGGATCATTATTATTATTAAGCTTCGCATGCCGAGTAATTAAACATTGTGTGTGTAGATCGTTTACAGTGCCACAGTTCCTGGGGTCGGACGTTAATGTTTTGGAGCAGAGTTTTCCGTCCGGATGCCCTTTCTGACGACAACCACCAGTAAGTGGTGGGAACTTGTGAGACTACTGGATAATTTCACATTTCCCATCGACCTAGCGCGTGTTTTTGGACTGAAACCGGAGTACCCGGAGGAAACGGGGAGGACTGACACGGGGAGAACATGCAAACTCTGCATAGAAAGTCCTCAGCCCGACCCGGTGGATCGAACCCGGGACATCTTGCAGTGAGGCGACAGTGCTGTAACCACTCAGCCACCGTGCCGCCCTTCTGTTTTGAACCTTCGCTAAACGTGTTTATTCGCACAATAAAGATTTAATAAACATTTAATTTGTTGCGTTAATTATATTCACGTTCCGTCTCGTAACACGGGGGGGGGCACGTTCGTGTAATCGGACCAGATGTTTATTAGGATCCCGATGTGATCCGATTATCCGGATTCGACTGTGTTTGTAAGTTTATATTTTTGGGGGACGCTTCAGCCTGTACAGCATTCGGAACTGCACCCGTCTAGTTAAAGCATGACCATCGATGCTGAACGAATGCATTTATTGCAATAAACGTGACATTGTTTCGTGCAAAAAGCTGGTAGTGAACATTCTTCCAGCTTGATGAGCCGGAAAGCAACGGGGGTCTGATCACTAGAATAAAACACTAGAAGACACACGAGCAGCAGAAAAGAAAATCTTCTCTTCTCACAGTAATGAAGTGAATGTGTAACTGCTAGCAGGTGATTCTGGTTAGTGAATATTAACCACTCGTGTTCTGCTGATGTTGAGTTCACTGCCTTTTGCTTTGGGGTTCCAGAGGTGTGTGTGTGTGTACGCGCACGTGTGTGTGTGTGTGTGTGTGCGTGCACGTATGGCCGTGCGTCTGTGTGTTAATGTGTGTATGTGTGCACGTATGCATGTGTGTGTTCATTTGTGTGCGCGTATGCATGCGCGCGTGTGTGAGTGTTGCGTGTGTGTCTGTGTGTGTGTGCGTAGGTGTGCGGGTGTGTGAGCATTGCATGTGTGTGCGTGTGTTTGTGGGTGGGTGTGTGTGTGTGGGTGTTTGCACGTGTGTGCGTGTGTGTGCGCGTGAACATGCGTTTGTGTGTGTGTATGTTCATGTGTGTGCGCGTGTACATGTGTATGTGTGCATGTGTGTGTGTATCAGCTGTATCAGTGTGTGTATCGCAACACAAGACTAATGTAATAATCATGTTTTCTAGCTGCTGTCTGTAACAACACAAACGATTGTTTATTTGTATGTTCATGTGGTAAAAAAACACATCGAAAGCTTTAAATCTAATAGATCCACTAGGATAAACCAGTGTTTACAAGTTTTGTTTTGAAACCTGGATAAATAAGAAGGAGGATAATAACAGGAGCAGCTGAAACATTCACCCCCTTTCATCGTACCTCCTTTTCTAATCTTCTACGTTTTGATTCTTTTACTGATTTAGTTGTCGTTTGTTGCTTGCAGGGAGTGTTGGAGAGCTTCGTAGGCACGGCGTTGGCGGGAGCGGTATTTTGTATGTTCTCCGGTCAGCCTCTCACTATCCTCAGCAGCACGGGGCCGGTGCTCGTCTTCGAGCGTTTACTCTTCAACTTCAGCAAGTAAGCGATGCTTAAGTTCTGCTCACGTCGATCAAAGCCTTTCAGCACACGGGTCTGTACTAACCGGGTGGGTTAATCCTCAACTAACCTGGTAACTCAACTAACACTCATAACTTAGTCTAGAAACAACAATCCAAGACTTAAGAAAAAAGGAAGAGAAGAAGTTCCAAATCTTTGATGAGGATGGAAACGATTTAACGTTCAATTGTATTTACTAATATATGTTATAAAGTGGTTATTAGTATTTATTAGTGGCTTATTTAACCATTATGTGCTTTTAATATCCTGTGTTGTTATAACCCCTGCTGTTAATAACCCCTGCTGTTTGTAGGGATAACGCTCTGGATTATCTGGAGTTCCGTCTGTGGATCGGCTTGTGGTCGGCGTTCCTGTGTCTGTTGCTGGTGGTGACGGACGCCAGTTTTCTTGTGAAGTATTTCACACGATTCACAGAGGAAGGCTTCGCTTCTCTCATCAGCTTCATCTTCATCTACGATGCCTTCAAGAAGATGCTGAAGCTCGCGCACCATTACCCCATCGACTCCAGTTACAGCTGGGAGTTGGTCACGCAGTATAACTGCCGCTGCGTTCCACCCGAAGGTACCAAAACCCAACCATCACACGTTTTACTCATTACTAATAACCAATCAGTTGGAATCGAATGATAAAACCAGTGTGTGGACGTCCAGAACTAAAGCAGCTGCCGCTCGTCTCATGTCTTATGATTTTAATATAATAATAATAATAATAATGCAAATTTTATTTGCCGGCGCCTTTCAAAACACATAAGGTCATCCTACATCCAAAAGATAATTTAAATAGAAGTACATTTATATGTTTCTAAAAGTAAATATTCTGATTTTGAGTTCGTGGTTATTATGTTGTAAACTAATAAAATATTGGGTCTTGGGTATCTTGGGTAACATGTTTAATTTAATTCGCTAAATTGTTTTTTTTATTTACTTACAGCTCGGTTGTTAAATAAACCATTAAGTCCACAATAAGTTTAGGTAACTGTGTTAACTAAACTAACCAGTTAGACAGTTTTGCATTAGTTAAGTCGTTTCCACAACCTTTACTAGTGCAGGAATTAAGATCTCGAGCCAGTTAAAATGTTCTTTTCTTTTTAATGCATTTTACTTGCCAATAAGAAATCATTTAACTGTGTGCATGTTTATTTATGTGTTTGTGTAATTGTGTGTAGTGAGTCTGTTTAGTGACCGATGTGGCTTTTTTTTTGTATGAAACAGGAAACCATTCAATACTGGATGAGAAAATCGAGGCCTTGTTTACTTCCACTGGACAGGTAACGTTTGACTTGATTTGATTTATAATATAACTACAGAACGTATTACCATTCGCGAGATCATTATGTGAACCGACTTGCATGGTGGGTATTAATCTGCTCTCCTGTGTCCTGTAGATCTGGAATGCTACTTGGTCATCGCTGTCACGGTCCGAGTGCTCGGACCTGGGTGGCGTCCTGACAGGAGAATCGTGTCGATACGTTCCTGACATCACGCTCATGTCCTTTATCCTGTTCTTGGGCACCTACAGCTGCTCCATGTCCTTAAAGAAGTTTAAAACCAGCAGGTTCTTCCCTACTCAGGTAGGTCCGGAGCACAAGCACATGATCCACTACACCGGGTGTGTCTAAAAGTCCGGTCCAGATTTCCACCTGCTGCCTCGGTCATAAAAATCAATAATATGTGACCTGCATGTTCTAATATACATACGTACAAAAAAAGAGCTTATTTTATATTTTACCTGAAGATGGAAGTAGACTTACTATTACAGCTGTACACCATTTTGACCAATTAAGAATTAAGGGCCTTTCTCCGGGGCCCGAACCGTGGCAAACATGGTGGTAGCGGGGCTTGAACCCACTAAGCCATCGCCGTCTGTGTTTATCCTGAACGTCACTGGAGTGACATAAAACAGGTGCTTTGTAAAATAATTCGATCGTTCAATGGGTCTAATGGTTGCCGGTTCGACTCCCACGTATCTTCTTTGAATCTGGTCCTCTTGGCGGATCGTTCGGACACCCCGGAACAACGCCGATCGATCTGTGTTGTGATTGGTCATCAATTCATGAATCGTTCGATTGGTTCTTTAGGTGCGTAAGCTGATCAGCGACTTTGCCATCATTCTGGCCATCCTGATCTTCTGTGGGATCGACGCCCTGGTGGGTGTGGACACACCCAAACTAATCGTGCCAAGTGAATTTAAGGTAGGTGTGTGTGTGTGTGTGTATGTGTGCGCGTGTGTGTGATTACACTACCGAGTCACATCATTATGACCAGCCACTAATTTCCAGACTAAACACCGTGTGCAGCAAAGTCATGAGGGAGGGTGGCAGGGACTTGAAAAGGGACTCCTGCTAGGTCATTACCGGTATCTGGAGCCACACTAACTACAACGCATCCCTCATCCTTAGCTACGTTGGCTGAATGTGTAGCGCTGTCCCCTCACTGTAAGAAACTTCTGCGTTAGAACCCCAGGTGTCAGCGTGACCCGGGCTCGCAGCCTTTCTATAGGGGGTGTGCATGTTCTTCCAAAAACATGCATGTGAGGTGATCTGGAGACAAAATGATTCGGGAGGTAAAAGTTTGTAGACTGATGAATCTTGGGTAAAAAAAATCCTTATAAACAAACAAATGCTCCTTAATGTTCAGGCTCCACAAACACTGAGAGCTGGAAGTGGTCATAATAATGTGACTTTAATAAAAGCCCAGACAAACAAAACTCGAGAAGTCTTTTATATAAAATGTCTCTGTGCTGTTTTTTTTTAAAGCCGACTAGCCCAGACCGCGGCTGGTTCGTGCCCCCGTTTGGTGGGAACCCCTGGTGGGTGTACCTGGCCTCGTCTCTCCCAGCACTCCTCGTCACCATCCTCATCTTCATGGACCAGCAGATCACTGCCGTCATCGTCAACAGGAAGGAGCACAAGCTCAAGGTGTTTAAGCACATCGGGCCGACACAGCAAGATAGATAGCTAGCTAGCATGCTTCTTCAAACGAATCGAGTCGTCAGGTCAGACCTTCTCCTGCAGCTCTTGTGGGGTGTTCCCAGTCACAATCTCTCTAAAATGTCAGATATAGATGTGAAAGGTGAACGATATTCTGGGAGCTGGTGAACACGCTCTGGTGCCTCAGGGAGCAGAACTGGATGCTTCGATTTAGGTAACGAGGCAGTTGTGGCCCTCGTGATGGATCGTTGCCCTTTTTTTCCGGGGTTTATTTCGCTTGGGGTCTATTTTATGGGGTTATAAATGATACAGAACAACAGACAATAATTGTTAAGGCAATGTGAGTTTGTTTATTTAGCACCTATCATACACAGCAGCAATTAAATAAGCCTTATATCAGAAAATATACAAATATAAAAGCATTTAAAACAATATTTATTTACTATACACATTTCTCTTTTACTATTTTTATGCTATGTCATGTTGGTGTGTGTGTGTGTGTGTGTGTGTGTGTGTGTGTGTGTGTGTGTGTGTGTGTGTGTGGAGAACAGAAAGGTGCAGGCTATCACCTGGATCTCTTTTGGGTGGCGGTTCTGATGATCGTTTGCTCTTTCATGGGTCTGCCCTGGTACGTCGCCGCCACGGTGATCTCCATCGCTCACATCGACTCCCTCAAAATGGAGACGGAGACCTCGGCTCCCGGAGAACAGCCCAAATTCCTTGGCGTCAGGTACAACAGTATAACAGTGGGGTCACTGCAATATAATATGTGGCCCATTTTTAATAAGGCTAATACGTTACGCTTTACGTTATTTTATTCCCGTCAGGCTTTTACACGTTTCTTGTTTTGAGTGCGGTTGTTTCTGGTTGGGAGGTTCGAGAGTGCGTACGCGTGTGCCGAAATGTTCTTCTCCTGTACTCCAATCTAACAGAGATGCTCGTTCTTTCTGTTTTAGGGAGCAGCGAGTAACGGGAGTCGCGGTCTTTCTTCTCACAGGCCTGTCTGTGGTTATGGCCCCGATCCTGAAGGTACGGTTCCCTGTCTAGTCTTAAGAAATGCATTTAGTTTAACTGACTCATATTATAAACAAGAGCAGAATAGAGAGCCAGCGAGGTCCTGGAAGGTTGTCTCGGGGATCTGGAGCCATGCTAACTGCAGCGCGTTTCACAGCTGCTGTGGATATCACCTTCTTTTCGTTAATTAATTATTTATTTATATTTAAAGTGATATCTTGTATTTGTGATGATCTATGATTGAAGGCACAAAATGCTAGACTTTAGAATTTTAGTCGAAGCCCTATTGGGCAGCTTGGTGAATAGCAGCAGCGCCCCCTGCTGCTTTTATGTGAAAATCAATTCCTTGCACAGTGTATACTGATTTGAATCGTGCATCAAGTGAATCGATTTGTTCATCGTTACATCCCTGACATGTTTCAGCTGCACAGGTTTCGGTGTGATGTACGTTTGTAATCTCATTAACGCAGATTATTTCTATTCTAGTTTATTCCCATGCCCGTGCTCTATGGTGTTTTCCTGTACATGGGCGTGGCCTCTCTAAACGGTGTGCAGGTGAGTCCACCTGAGTCATTCCTCCTGAAGATGCATTTAACCTGCCAGACTGAATATTCGGTTTATTTTGCGAGTGTGTGTGTGTGTGTGTGTGTGCGCAGTTCATGGATCGCCTGAAGCTGCTGTTGATGCCAGCGAAGCACCAGCCAGATTTAATTTACCTGCGCCACGTTCCTCTGCGCCGCGTACACCTGTTCACCTTCGTCCAGGTCTGGATAGTTTATACTATATAATGTCTACAGAACATCCAAACAACATATACAAAACATTCACATAACGTCCACATAATATCTACATACAGTAACATGTTTGTATAGCGTATAAAGATGCTGCATCTCGACAGACAGACAGACAGACAGACAGATGACACCTGATTGATCCAGAGAGAATTGTTCAGTTTTCAGCGCCTTCTCAAGCATAATAATAGAAACATGGAGTTTTTAAAAACAACTTATAATAAAATGT
>JAOUQU010415742.1:0-11122 GCA_028566735.1 Ammoglanis amapaensis
ATAATTTGTGTTAGGAAATGCTGTTGGTGTTTAGGGACTTTTGTAGAGCCACACCCACACACCAGCAGGCGGGCTCAAGAGAATCGAAGTTAACTTAACTTTTAATAACTAAAACAGAACAAAACATGACAAAGAAACCAAACAGAAATGACCAAAGATCCAGGAACAAAAAACAATGAACCAGCAATGAATATAGGGGAAACACAAGCTTAAATACTAAACATAATTAGTCCTAACAAGCTGCAGCTGTGCGCCCTTATCAAGGTGGATGAGTGATAGTGAAGGGGGCGTGGCTAGAGGCACCCAGACTGGGTGTGAGGAACACTGTTCCTCACAATTTGTGTGGCTTATAAATAAAAAGGTGCTCTCACCATTATTTTTACTGACATTTTTGCGTTCAGTAAATGAAGTGTAACTTACTTATGACTGCATTAATGTAAAGTATTTTGCTAGTTCAAATAGTCAGGATTTTGTTACTAAAATTAATTATAACAAAACAAAAACAAAAATATATGCTCACTGTGCATTTCATAGAATGTTGTGTTGAAATTAGTATCATTACAAGGACCACATCTAATTAGATCCTATTTTAATGATGGATTAATCCTATTATATGCATATAACATGGTAATTACACTTGCATACAAGTTTTGGTCCATCATCAGCCAATGGATCTATTTATATAAAAATGGGGAGCATTGGGTAACTGATAGATGCTTATGTCATTACTATTTAAACATAAAGTTGGCATGAAATTATATTATTTTAAGGGTTTGTGTAATAAAGGACATATGTTAACATCTGTAAACCATGTAAACATCTGTAAACCATCTTTTAAACGTCTGTTTGTTCTTTTCTATATGACATGATGATTTTAGTTTTTGAGCACCCCGCAAACCACCAGTTGCTGCTTGTTGTCTTGCCTCTGTTTGCGATTACAGTACTTGTGGTGATAGGGACAGTGTAGCCTTGTGAGTAGAGCGTTGGGCTAGGAACCCAAAGGTTAGGGGTTCAAATCCAGGCTCTGCTACACTCCGCTACACTGCTGGGTCCTTGAGCTAGACCCTTAACCCTGTCTGCTCATTGTAAGTCGCTTTGAATAAAAGCATCGGCTAAATGCAGTGTTATGTTATTGTGATACTTGTGTGTCTCAAAAGGTGTAAAAAGCAGGTACAATATTACACTACACTGAATGTAATGTTGCACTCACTCACTCATCACTAATTCTCACATTATTATTAAATAATGATATATGTATTAGTTATTACCTTCCTGTCATAAATGCAACTGAACTGTGAAACGACAGTTATAACCACCTCCCAACATTTCATCATCACAAACCACTTACTGTTATATTAATACTGTCTCCAGCGAAACTGGCCGCAAAGTCACTTGTCGCGATCAGATTAGATCATAATTGCTGCATCACTATACATTATATTCTGTCTGCATTAGTGCGACACAGTGCGACATATTTTAATGATAAACTTAGTGGTTTACTGCAAGAAATCCCGGAGAAGGTAAATCGGGGATTCCCGTCTTGGGCGCATCAGCGCGTGACCACGTGACCCCCCCCTCCCTCCCGCTATTACCTTCATTCCATCGTACGTCGCGATCCGGATCAGACTCGTCTTAGTGACGGAGCTGGAGACTATCTGTTTAAATCCAGATATTCGAGTTAGTTCTACTCGAAAGCCCTAAAAATGAAGAAGTTTATTTGCCTGTTTATTCTGTGGGAATTCGGCTATCGTGTCGCTGCCTGTCCTGGAGGTAACATTTCTACTCTAATAGCCGGGCGCACGCGGTTCTCGGGAATGGAAGTGTGTGCGTGTGTGCGTGTGTGATGCTTTTTTATGTACTCGGATAAACGCGAAATAGTCGTGTAATACCGCAGACTAGACTAAAAGGTAGCGCATTCAAATCACGCTGTCAAAGTGTCAAATCAAGTTTGCGGAATCAACCCACTGACAGCAGTATGTAAATACAGCCGGTGTTGTGCCGAATTCCGACAATTCTAGTCACTTCCCGTGCTAACGACGCATGAAAGCGGGTAGTCTGCAGAACTGAAGTTTATATAATTGAAACGCAATTGCCATGTTAATGAATTTTCTGCATATCATTTGGAGGCTACTGGGCGCTATAATATATATATACACGCTACTGGGCGAATATACTAAACATCTAAACAGGTGTTTAATTTCAGGTGTCGCCAGTCTGTTGCAGGATAGACAGACAGACAGACAGACAGACGCTCAGAGCTGATTGCATGTTCACTGCACGGACTGTAGAAGGAAACCAGAGCACACGGAAGAAACCCACTCATACACGGGGAGAACATACAAACTCCGCACAGACCCAGGAATCGAACCCAGGCCTTTTTGCTGTGTGGCGACAGTGCTAATTCCTAACAACTGTACTGCCCCACTTGGAATTCTTAAACTCCAAAATGGGGTTTGTGAGCTGTCCACTTAGAGCTGTATAGTTTGTTTTGGCATTTTGACAGTACAATAAAATATTAAGACATATTAAATATTATGACTAAATATTACTTGCATGGTCCTTGTGTAAATTGGTGACTTTTAACTTATGAAATACAAGGTCATTCTTTTGACAGGTTGTGACTTTTGACAAGTGAATTATGATTGTAACATGTCTTCAGTCAACTTCCAAAGGAAAAGAAAAATCCATTCTGGCATTGCATCAGGAAGTGGACAGGCAGATGAAACATTCTTTATATTTTAAATGAGGACTCCATGGTCAAAAACAGCAGTAAGATCCAACAAAATCAGAAATCTAAAAGCTACGCACCAGCCAAAATATGCACCAGCTGTGTAAATATAATCACTGCAATATAGGCACTAAGTTTTGGAAAGAAGCACTTGCTTCTGGTTTGGTTTGACAAAGCTTGCCTAAAGTTTGGGCCACCAACAGTTGCTTATAATTTAAAAAGCATGTTGACGATGAACATTTTTCAGTATTTTATTGACTTTGGTGTGTCCACTGTTATATATTTTGTTCCTAGAGGCAAGAGTCGAACTTATTTTAGAATGTGCAAAATTGCAGGAGCTCATTTATGCCCAACTGTTTTAGTTTCAGACTGCATACCGGAAAATGTCACATGTCACACTGGATATGTCACATTGGGTATTCATGACAAATGCTCTGGGAAGGACTGTGATTTCCAATGGGTGGATAAGGTGAGTAAAGAGTATAGCTTTCCTAAATATTGTTTTAATGTGAAGCAGCCTAGTATTATTATCATGCATTTTTCTGTACTGTGTTTTACTTAGGAGAACAAGGTTGCCAAAGGAATCGATTTATCTAAAGACCCAACTATGCCATGCACCTTTTCAGAGTATCGCATCAAAATACGCAAAGGGAATGTATGTAAATTAGTTTATTTTGTATGAAAAATGTTTACTTTGAACTATACCCATTTTACTTCCTCCAGAAGTAACAATGTTAAAATGTTATTAACAGAAATCAGTAATTTGTTAAAGTTAAAACATGTTAGATGAGAAAATTTATTATATAATAAAAATGCAAACAAGCCAAAAAGTAAACCATGATTGATATACGACGATTGGCTTCTCCTATTATGGGTTGTCACAGTGGTTCGTGGTTTACCTTATTGACTTGCCACAGTTTTTACATGAGATGCACTTCTCGACACTTATTATACTGTTTTCATTGTTGTTTCTTTTTCAGAAATGTCAGGTGTATTGTTTCAGACGTAAGTAATCAAACATATAGTGTTGTATTACCAGTATAAAACAACTTTTTTTTTACTTTAAATGATCGAATTGATTTGCATTAATATGCTATTAGACTTTGGTTCAACTGGTTTACAAATTTTACAAAACGCTACAAATTGCTTTTTATTTGTCATTACACATATACAGATGTACAGTACAAAGAAATGTCTCTTTTCGCATATCCCAACTTGTCTGGAAGTTGGGGTCAATGGCGTCAGCCAACGGCGCCTCTGGAGCATACAGGGTTAAGGGTCTCGCTCAAGGACCCAGCAGTGACTGTGTAGCAGAGCTTGGATTTGAACCCCCAACCTTTTGGGATCATAGCCCAACGCTCCACCCACTAGGCTAGACTGTCCCATTTGTTTGGGTAATACTGTATAGAATTTAATATCTGTATAAAAATGATAACTGATTTATTTGATAGAATTATTAGTGATGCATCAATGCTTGGGTTTCTTGCTGAACTTACACAGTATTTTCAGTGACCAAAGTGACTATTTTTTAACATAGTAAATCGGTTGACTTTTATATTATTGTAGAATTTACAAGTACACACCAAAAATGTCAATATGTTCTTTTTCAGTCAAATGTATTGAATAATAATCTTTTACAAGTAATAATTTGATTGAATGATTTAAGTGCATGTATACTTAATTGAGTATGATTTTTACTAACCCATGTAAACTGACAATTTACTGACACATTTGTTATGATAGTTGGGCTGTATTTTGTTAAAATGCCATTTTACAAATTTACTAGACTTCTTTTGACTTTATACAGTTTCAAACGACATTCAAGCCTTTTTACGGTTAGCCTCACAAACAGTCTCAATCTTTTGACTTCCCTTTGCATTGTGCATGTGGAAAGTGCTCGTCGATCACGATCATTCAATCATTCATGATCATTCATTTATCACTTTTTTTGGTCACATTTCTTTCTCGAAGATGATAGATCCCCACTATATTTTAAGTGTAAATGCATTGGACGGTTCTTAACCCAATTTTTGTAGTTCCTTTTCTCTGCTTGATGCATGCCAATGATCTTTCCATGTGGTTCTTTAAGAAATGAATAGCAACTAATTGCACCAGTTGGGGTTAAATGACATGTCGCCAGCTGAAAGATAATCACCCATGCAGTTATTGATCAATAGAAAGCTCATACCTATTTGCCTTAGCCAGGCAGTGTAATTGGAACATAATATTTTGATGCTATACAGACACAAACACAAAAAATATGATATTCCCAGATGCAAAATTATGCAGACACTGCATGAAATGGACTGCATTTAAGTGCTATCATGATTGGCTTCTGCCCTAGTAGATGTCTTTACCCCAGGAGTGAGGAGCTCAGACACTGAACCTGGCTGTCTATCAAAACAAAAAGCAGGTACAAGAACCACAGACCACACTAAGTAGCGCACTGGTGTGAACAACTAGTTAACCGGTCACCTTTCAGTAACTGCCTTCTTCACCACCTATTACTGATTATTGATATACAATTCCAGTAGATCTGTTTTAGATATAAGCTACAGCATAACAAATAGCAGTCCAAAGAGGGTTCAGTTGTGAGGGGCAGTATTTAATTCAGGTTATTTTTTATTATCAGTAAGATGAAAATAATGAAATTTTACACATTGTACTGTATTTTATCTGATTTTCTGCAGTTATTGCTGAAATTAAGGAAGCCCCAATATGTGTTTTATTCATCATATTTTCATAGAATTTTCATGTCAATGTCATTCACATACAATATTACTTGTGATAGTTGGACCCCTTTTATAAATATTTACTTTCTTTCATTTTTACTTTCTGCAGATACAAACAATGAAGTAAAGAATGCTGTTACCAGTAATGCTGGTAAGTAGAGCAGATTAAAAAAATGAATTATATTAACATCATATAATGCATCTTATTCATTGTTTAAAATGGCTCAATTTGTACATAATTTACAAAACTATTTCTTTGTCATTTCTAACATTATCTTTTCTTTTCTTATGTTGTTTTGCATAAATTATAAGTGCGTCATAATTTCTGGGTAGTTTCTTCTGTGATGCTGGTGATGACAGCGATCATGATCATGGTGAGTATGATATACAATAATATGCTATATAAATATCTTATCTTATATCTTGTCAGTAGGAGCTTATTTGTTAGTTAGACATTATTTGTTTTTGTTTTTTTTCAATAGGGGCATAAGCATAACAATGTAATAAAAACATAATGTTTTAAAAAGCAAAACTAGTATTTATTCTTCTTACTAGTTTAAACCATCAAACATGTATCAGCTAAATGTAGCTACGCTGGAACATCATACATCTGATTACATTATGTGAAACATTATTACAACCACTTATCTTAACCAGTTATCTCAGTGTGCAGCACACACAGCAGCTAGACCTGCTGGGATTGCTCACTAAGCTTCTGGTAGATTAATGTTGTCTGTGGTGCATTCCACTGCTGCTAAAAGGTCATTAGTGGAGAATCCATGAAGCGAGCATGGCCAGGTTTGTCCCACAGATAACAAATTAAGTTTAAGTCTGGGGAATTTAGGGACCATGGTAGCACTTTGCTGACTTTCAGCGATGGGACAATTTTAGCTGTGATGCATTGTGTTTCTGGATGATCCCAGATGCCTTAGGGGACGACAATCAACATGTATAGGTGTTTATGAGCCTGAGATATGTCTTTAAGGATTAATCAGTATCCAAATAAGTTGAGAGTTATATAAACACTAAACAAGCGTACTAACTGTAAGTTATAAAGAAAGTAGGAAATTGTCCAAATAATGTGACTTGGCAGTATATTTCAGCCTTCACATTTTCAGCGCTTGTTTAAAAAGGAATCTTTAGGTGGAATCTGGCAGCAGATACAATAGCATCAAAATAAAAATAAAACTCATGAAGAATTAATTAAGAAACAATTTACTGAAGAAAAACAATTGGTTAGGTGCACCAGGTTGTTTTTTTATTTATTTAGATCTACAGGATGTTGTACACAAATGTTTTGTGTAATATAACATATATAATATAATATATAATAAAATAATATAATCAAAAATAATTTTCTTGTCTTTACTTTAGGAATGGTTCAACTGAAATCGTTTGAAGACCGATGTCGTTACTCCTTTTGTTTTCCATAGTTTAGTATGTTCTCTCAGTGCTGAGGGTGCCAGTTTACTTTTACCCCCAAAACATGACAGATATTGAATTGGCTACTTTTTATTTTCTATATTTATTTTCTGAGCATCATTATGCTTATGCAAGTGTGCGGTTACTGAATGAATGAATGAATGAAATAGTTAATTAATTAATGCAGTGCACATAGTATTAACACTTGGCCTAAAATCATGGTTGTTCATTTGTATCCCGAATTTGGTCATTCTTTTACAATACTCTACTTATGCCTAAATCGTTCCAGTGCTGATGAATGGATTTGCACAAGAACATAATCAGATCAATTTTAACTTAAACTGAAGTTGATGTTTATTTATTAATTGCTTAACTAATTAATGCTTTATAGATACTGTTCAAACAAAATGCGTCAAGAAAGATCTTTTTACCTGTGGTGTGGCCATAGTCCAATATAAACTAGATAAAATATGTTTTTGGTTGAGTGCTGATATTTTTGAAGATTGTTTGTATTATTTTTGAAATAATATAATTGTAAATATGAATATAATGTAACACAAGGAGATAATGTGTGTAGATAAAAGTGCTTAATATGACACAGGTGTACAAACCCAATCCAAACTCTACATACAACACCATACTGTAACCATAAGCCAAATATTGGTCATTGTGAGGCTGTGGAAGCTTTTGCAGTGAAATGCTGTACCAGTGCTTACACGTATCATTCAAAAAGCATTCCAGCACTTGTGTTTGTATTATTGATCAGCCAGGTGGAGTAATGTGTTACATACACTATTAATAGTAATATTATAAATAATAGTTAATAGTAATATTATAAATAGTAATGTTATACTAATGATACCATATTTGCATGTTTGTAAAAATTGCCATTGTCAATGTCATTTTATACATATCCTCTCCTAGTAAACAATCGTATTCATTCACCTTCAGTAACCGCTTCATTCTGATGATTGTCAGGTTTTTTTTTATAATACATTTAATTTAAACCATCACTGTCTAGTATGTTCAGTCCATGACTTTTCTTTAGAGGAATTAGACTTTGGTAATTCATCTGTCCTGTATTTAAAAACAAAACCAGATGCATCTTAAAAAAGAAAAACATGCACAATTTTCACAGATTTGATGTAAACTCCTATTTTTATTATTATAATACGGTGTGGAAAACTGTGACACAGTTGGGCGTTTAAACAAGGTCCTTAATCTGTAATGGCTTGTATTATGGATTAGACTTCATTTACCTCCAATTACTTGGATTATGAATCAGACCTGTGTGGTGTATTTCCTGCCTTACACCCAAACCCATTGTAACTTGGACCAGGATTTTAAAGCAATGAATTGACATTTGTGTATGCAAAAAAATATGTATTTGATAAGTCTTTTTTTCTAATAAATTAGATTATTAGTTTTTGTTGAACAATTTTGTGATGATACAAGCATTCCATCCCATTGCTTTTGATGGATTAAGCCTCAAGAGGTTATATCTGAGAGAGGTTATTTGTCATTGTGGGGCTGTGGAAGCTTTTACAGTGAATTGCTGTAGTACCAGTGCTAACACATTCAACTAACTTTCAAATAGTGAATCATAACAGATGCTATTTGGTTAGCGCACTGGCCATGGCCATTGATGCTCATGGGCCTGTATTAAAACATGCACACTTGAAACAAGTGTTTACATCAATGAAATGTGCGAGAAAGACTGTACTTGAGACTGTAACTTGAGTCAGGCATTGAGATTGTGGGTCAGTGAGGATGTAAAATGTCAATATTGTATTGTCTCTGCACTTCTTTACTTCCATGCTGCTTTACTGTCTGTTATTGCATTCAATTTCAATTTAATCTATTAAAGAAATCTATGTAGAATATTATGTGTTTTGTGTATCAATGAATCATTAAAAGGAGCTAATTATTTTAAGATATTTATTTTAAAATATTAGACCGGCATGGTGGCTTAATGGTTACCACTGCCACCTTACAGCTAGAAGTCCTGGGTTTGATTCCCGAGTTGACTCGGGAGCCTTCTGTGTACAGTTTGCATGTTCTCTCTGTGTCTGCGTGGGTTTCCTCTGAGTACTCTGGTTTCCACCCACAGTCCAAAGACAGTGAAGTGGTGTGTGTGTGTATTGAAATGTAAATGTAGAAATCCCTAATATCTAAACCGCTCATCATCTAATATTGCAGATGCTGAATTGCCCCGTAGATACCTAGATACCCGGTTGTACCAGGAAGGCATTCATGGTTAAAAAAAAGTGCCTATTAAGATTAAAATGCTGATTACTATCCACTGTGGCAATGTCCTGAGCAGAGAGCAGCTGGAATATGAGGAACAATAGTGCTTTTCGGGGCTAAATTGAACTACACAGAGCATACAAAAATTGTGGAGATAACAATTGGCACTGAAATTCTTATTAATTTAAAACTTTGATGTTGATTGTCATGGCATTTTTAAAGTTATCATGAATAAAGAGATATTTGGTATTTAGTGTGTTGTATATTGACGTGGTAAAAATATTATTTGTGGTTTGTGTCATAATTATGCTAAGATTGAATCCAATGACTTTAACTAGTAATTTTTTAATTAATTTAGTTTTTTCCATGTCGAACATCTCTGTAACCCCACATAAATAAATCACAAGTCGGTTGTGCCCGGCTAATTATGAGGGGCAAGCCTAAACCAAAAATGATTTTTTTGTCAGCCCAGCATTTTTGATTTGACACGAGCAGCAGAACGACAGCAGCCATCCATTATCTTCCTGTCATGAATGTAAGTTGAATAACTTTAACATCTTAACACCTTTATATTGTAATGAACAAGCAAACCACAGTGGTCGTCCTGCAGACTCATTCTTGAACTGAATCTTACTATTACAGGAACGACTTGGTAACAAAATACTTGTTTGCACAGCTGTAGAGACTCTGTAAATAATAGTTCTTATAATATACGTCTACTCACTTATGTGTATATTATCGTAAAATATAAGCACAGATTTTCATAGATCTGTTCAGCAAAGCATCAGCACACTCATTAGCACCTTTCCCAGCTTTTATTATTTTTATTACTCTTATTACTTTTATTCCTTATTACTATTTTAGTGTATCTTTTTGTGCCTTGCTCTTAGTGTAATCTTGTCCATGTTAAGTGTCATACATGTGTGCCTCCGAAATAAACGATTCTGATTCAAAATCCAGATCTGCAGCAACCAGGTGATAGTCGAACATGATAACGATCATAAACCACTTTAAACTGTTATGATTAATACTGTCTCCATCGAAACTGGCCGCAAAGTCACTCATTGTGACCCGGATCAAATCATAATTGCTGCATCACTGTACATTAAATGCTCTGCTTTAGAGCGGCGCGTGGCTTAGTGGTTCATAGCAAGAAGCACGTCACCACCACCCCGCCCACTATTACGGTTCTAAGATCGCAAACCAGATCGGACAGGTTTATTTGAGAGCGGCCGGCCGGTGTAATCGAACTATTCGAGATAATTCTACTAGAGAGAACCAACATGAGCGAGTTTATCTATTTCCGTGTTCTGGTTGTTCTGTGTGCATTTGGTAATCGGGTCACTGCCTGTCCTGGAGGTAAAACTTAAACTTTGTAGCTGTGCGGTCGCGGGATGGAATGGACTTTTAAAACTCATACTCTTACGTTTGTGTTCGTGCGTGCGTGCGTGCGTGTGTGTGTGTGTGTGTGTGTGTGTGTGTGTGTGTGTGTGTGTGTGTGTGTGTGTGAGATAATTTGTATACGTTCTTTATGGAATTCCGACTCCCGGGCACAATTCTACTCACTTCCCGTGCACGCGCGTCAAAAAAAGCAAACAGTATATATTAGGCTGCAAGTGAATTTTTTATTCTCACATTAGTTGAAAAATGGGCGAGCGTAATGACTGAGTGAATTTAAGTCAAGGGTTAAATTGTGATTGTTAGACCACAGCTTTTGTGGTGTGTTCTACATCTGCAGTGATTATTGTATATTCTAAAAGGAACAATGGTAAAGAACGTTAGGCTTTATTATGATTGCAGTCAGCGGGATTAACTCATAACCAATTGATATAATATATAAAAACGCAATTGATATGTTAATGAATTTTCTGCTTACCACGTTTAGGGACTACTTATAATATCCATCCATCATCTAGTTCAGGGGTCACCAACCTTTTTGAAGCTGCGGGCTACTTTTGGGGTACCAACTAATGCGGCGGGCGACCAGTTTGAT
>JAOUQU010415752.1:0-11121 GCA_028566735.1 Ammoglanis amapaensis
TGTGTGTGTGTGTGTGTGTGTGTGTGTGTGTGTGTGTGTGTGTGTGTGTGTGTGTGTGTGTGTGTGTGTGTGAGCCGTGCAAAACTACAGGACAGGCATGGCGGATGCAGGTCACATTGAATCATCACATCCTATTTAACTCGATAGTGTTTGTTTGTTTGTTTATTTATTTATTTATTTATTGACAACCTTCACTTTCAGCTTATAAGCATCACATGTGGACCTACAGACTTTTATCCAAAAGTATCTGGACACTTAAGTCAGCTTTCACAAAAGTTATGTCAAGTTCTCCTAACGTTATGAGCAAACGTTACTATAACGTTAGTAGAACGTTCTATAAACGTTATGCTACTTGTAACAACCCCTGATAAATATCCAGTTTTAAAAAAACAGCTGGTTAAAAAGGCACCCTGTGCTGGTTGGTTATAACTGGTTAACTAACTCTTGACTAGTATTGGGGGTGTTTCAACAGGGTCACGTGACCGATCAGGATCTACACTATAAGACACACTTAATAAAAATAAATATATACAAAACACGGGTCATTACGTTTGCCCCAGGTAAGGCAATACAGGACTTTCTGCGTAGTTTGCATGTTCTCTCTACGTCTGTCGACGGTCCAAATACATGCAGTCAGATGAACTGAAAATACTTGCAACAGACTGGTGACCTGTTCAGGTGTTTAATGTATTCAGACACTGTGCGTCCCATCGTGACCCTGAATAGGATTAATAGCGCTGGTGAAACTACATAAAAGACGGACAGATAGATGGACAAACAGCATTTTACAGGACTGGACACATAAAATCTCTAAAATAATAATCAGATGATTCCGTTATTTTTGCACACTTGACTTAATTAATATTAAAAATGTTTGTAAATTAATTTCATTGGAGTCACATTTGTTACTGATTGACCTTCCAAACGTATAGACTGGAGAGAGCGAGATGTGTGAGGTGTGTGAGATGTGTGAGGTGTATGAGGTGTGTGAGATGTATGAGGTGTATGAGATGTGTGAGGTGTATGAGGTGTGTGAGATGTATGAGATGTGTGAGGTGTATGAGGTGTGTGAGATGTATGAGGTGTGTGAGATGTATGAGGTGTATGAGGTGTGTGAGATGTGTGAGGTGTATGAGGTGTGTGAGATGTGTGAGGTGTATGAGGTGTGTGAGATGTGTGAGGTGTGTGAGATGTGTGAGGTGTGTGAGATTTAGAGAACCAGAATTAGTACTGAGAAAAAAATGTTGATGACATTCCATCCAACACACACACACACACACACACACACACACACACACACACTTTTTATTTCCGTGTTTGTCACACAGATTGCTTGCAGGTGTAATAAATCAGTTATTAAGAATTGTTTACTAAAATTCAGAAAGTCAGGACATAGTCTGTCGCCTTCAGGGGGGCCAAAAGGGCGACTCCTCCTGCCCCCTCTACTGAAATTCAATGATCATTTTATTTTTTTAAATATAGTCTATTATAGACAAAATAAATGGTTTCATTCTAAATATTAAAAACAAGAAGCCACAGTTCTACACAAGACCATCTGCACTTCTTTCCTGGATATTGTTGGTGATATTGTCGTCCTCCTGTGGTCAGTGCTGGGACTTCGTCGTCCTCCTGTGGTCAGTGCTGGGACTTCGTCGTCCTCCTGTGGTCAGTGCTGGGACTTTGTCGTCCTCCTGTGGTCAGTGCTGGGACTTCGTCGTCCTCCTGTGGTCAGTGCTGAGCCACTAAACCACCCTGATTCTCCGATGCTTCAATACCGAATCACAACCCACGTACATGTCATATATAAAAAGTCTTTATTAAAATTGAAAGACTGCTTTAAAAAGGTTAAGAGCCCGAAAAAATAAACAAACAAGTCGACATCTTAATCAGATCTGTTGTGTCTTTATTTACAAATTTCGTTTCCATTTTGCAGCAGAGAATCACATCCACACGCTACATGTAATGAATTCAGCATGACGGGTTAACAGCACTGAGTCAGGTTTAAAATCCCAATAACAACCGAGACCAACACAAATACACTCGGACTCACGGCCTAGTGTATTTACATCCATACAATCAGTCATAATACATTCATCATGCCTCTAGATATTAAACAGGGGGGCCGAATCTCCAAACCGAATTCTTCTGGGTTCCCAAAGCACCCTCATGCTTCCTCAATGTAGTGCAAAATTATACTGCATCTAAAAAATAACATTTGCTCGAGCGCATCAGTCTCAAACCACATCACTACACTACACAGTAGCCGTTACTAAGGTAACCAGTCAAATACTCATTTATTAGCACTGTAATATGTCATTTGGGATGCAGCATTTAATTTGAGGGGATATCAATATAAATAAACACACACGCACGCACACACACACCAGACACACCAGACCATGCGAGTGTGTAATTCAAAGGTTTTTCATTCTGTACCTTGAATTGTCAAACATAGTGGTTGAACTCAAATTTGATACCAGCAAGAGAATCCAGCATGAAATAACATTACTGTTACTATAACAACACATCCAACAATCGTAATAGAGCGCGTGAGATTACGATTACATAATCATATATACACTCAATAAACTTGCAAGCACAGCAGCAACGAATCAAAACAGAGCGTCTAAAGAAAACGCACCTATTCTAGTCAATCATTAGTGAACACGCCATTAGTCAACACACACACACACACACAGGCAAAAACAAATCATACAATGAAAAACAATTTCTAAGGCACTCGATATTAAACAGCACAGATGATTCCTCAGCACCCCCTGTGCACAAACCGACTGGTGTCCAGCACAGATCCCTGACCGCAGCCGGTGGAATAACTTATGACATCACTCGATGCTGCACAGCTCTGTTCCCATAACATGAGAGTCGTTGCCGGTCGCACATTTAACACCACTCGCTTCTGAAATGTGACCGAATACTTTTGGCTATACAGTCTTGTTAATGATAAATGTTGTACATGTCCACGTCAGACCCCGGGTCTGCAAACATGCTTTCATCATCATTTATTTATTTATTTACTTACTACACTCCAAAAAAAACCAACAACAACAACAGTAAAAACAAACACGGGACAGGAAAAAGAAAGAAAGCTGGTGCATTAACTGGGCAACCAACCATCAGAGAGCCAGTATGGTGGGCGGATGAGATGTGATACTCCTAAAAAGAAAATCCTAACACTTCTGCACCTGGTACATGTAACACAATATACAGCAATACACAACTCCCCTGTGACAATAAGCATCGCTTCACTACGAGAAGGCACATCAACAGCTCTGTGTAATGACATCATAATTGAAATGATTTACAACCATTTAGACCTGTACTGCAATTTAACAGCATGGCTTTGGTACACATACTCATTTCGTAACACACACACACACACGATTGTTGTCTAATGTGCAACATCCCAGCTGCAGACGAGTAACTACGGCAGAACCTGTGAAGACATCGTGTTTTATTTAAACCTTGCCAACATGGATGTCTAATATGTGCATGGAAGAACAAGATCTTAAAAAGAACTAATCCAGCATCATAGAACGTGTTAGCTGTTGATTCTTTAAAGTTCATGCAGCCACTTGTACTCGAGTATTAACGATGAGAACTCCAGCATCCGGATGTATGTAGCGCTCAAGTTATGAAATCTGCTCCGGTCTAAAGATTGTTTTATTTACGCCTACTTATTGTCCTAAAAAAGACGGAGGACTTTGCATCCGGTGGCTTTATCATCGCTGATTCAGATTCACAGAAGAATTTCTTCCTGCTGGCTGCGCTATCGTGCGCCGGAAAATATTTACAGATGTGAAATTGTTCTCTGAACCCTAGAAGGTAAAAAACAAACAAACAGTGGTCGTGGCTTTATAAACCAGCGCCGAATCCATTAAAGGAGCGACGAAGCTCCTTCACACAGTTTTCATTCCTCACTAATAACAAGACAAAAGAAAAAAAAAGTGCTTTTGTCCGATTGTCTGAACGTTTCTGATAATTATAATTTTAAGAGATCCTGAAGTGGGGCAGATCCTAATCGCTAGAGATCAGGCGTTTGGGCAAATTTGGACAAGACGTGCGTAGCAAGAAGAACCTCCGGAGGTAAAACTCGTTCTTAATGGACCGAGGCGACGTCTGGAAGCGCGTCGCTGGATTAAAAGGAAGCAGTCTAACCCTAATCCTGGATTACAGAAGTAAACGAGCAGGCATGTAGTGTGTCTTGACCTAGACAGCAGCTCTATAGAAGTAGGTTTGAATCTTCAAAAGCAAGAAAACAGTGACATGAAGGTCACTAAAGAAGACCGTCTCTGTTATATACCCGTTACCTAGTGTGCGTGGTATTGCTCACTAGGACTACGCGGAAGAACCAGTCGAGTGGATTTGGAGCCTCATTGGTTACTGCTGAACCTCAGCCTGTGAAACGCCTCCCTGACGGTCTCCTCCGTCTGCTGAGAGACGTCGTGGCTCAGTCCACCGGATGCACTCACTCTCAGCACGGCGCTCCGAGAGATGTTGCCCTTGACCTTGCGCTTGGACAGGATCACCGGTTCGTCGCCTTTAAATCCCGCCCTGCCGGTCTGGGAAGCGTTCTCTCCGGTCAAGATGAAGAAACCGGCATGGCGACTACGCTCCAACAGAGTCGCTACACACACACAAATGCAGACGAAGCACATATAATATAAAGACACATTAAATGTTTTTTGAGAGGGGAGAAGATCTCGGAGAAGACTACTTATGTAAATGACTAGGAGTGTGTGTAACCTTTAAACGAAGTGATACTTGGGGTGTGGATTCTTTTCTCCAGCAGCACATCAGAATGCAGCGGGTGCAGCAGGAACAGAGAACGTTCCTCGTTTACCGAGATCTACACATACACACACACACACACACACACACACACATACACACAGACGGATGACCGATAAGTTCTACGTGAAATCTGAACAGTTTTGAAGCTGTGTGTAAGCAGATGTATGGAACGATGTAACCGGTGAGTAAAGAACCATCACATCACTATAGATTCTAGACCAGTATATAAAGGGTTAGTGTGTTTGTGTGATGCATTTACACACACTGGTAAACACACACTAGGGGGCAGCAGAGAGCAACCTTTCGATCGTAAGCAAAGTTCTCGAACCACAGCCGTGCCAAAGGGCCCCTTTAAATCCTGGAAGGAGCGATGTAGATCTACACTTAAAATTGTTTCTGTAACCCACCCCACAATCACCCTTGAGTGGATTACAATCTGATTCAGATAGATTCGTGTGTGTGTGTGTGTGTGTGTGTGTGTGTGTGTGTACTTACCGTGTCATTAAGGTGTGTATAACTGTCTCCCCACATCATAAATACAGAGTAATAGATGTTGGTAAGAATCGTAGCAGGTCTGGGATTCTGAGACTGGAACGGCAGGTATGCCTGCCACATCTCACTGCCCGTCTGTCCATTTACAATCAGGACCTTTTACACACACACACACACACACACACAAATAAAACAATTAAAAAATAACAGCAAAAGCACCAATCGGATGTTAAATGCAGTCCTAAACAAGTGAGTCTTCAGCGAGGACGTTCATTATGTGTGTGTTGTCTGTATAGCCATCAGCACTGACACTTCTGTATTTACACACACGCACACACACACACAGCTGGAGTGTGTCTGTACTCACTCTTTTGGTTGCATTTTTCATGTCTTCCTCTAGTACGATGTCTAGAACGCCGTCTTTATTGAAATGGCCAAAAGATGGAAGACTGGAACGAGTAAAATAAAGACCAGAGAAGAAATAATCATTAGATTCTCTTGTAACATGTGTGTGTGTGTGTGTGTACACGTATACCTGAGCAGGTTGCTGGTGTTGCTGGTCCAGGTGACGGTGAAAGTGTGTGTGTTGTAGAGCATCAGGTTGGAGTCAGTGACGAGCAGCAGCGGTGGAGAAAGTGTTAAAGATCCGCTGCTCACCTTCATGACACGCAGCAGAGAGTCCGAGCTGCAGTGAAAGACACACGGAGTCACGTGTGTACCATTACCCACAATTCAGCGAGACAAGAGATCATGATTAATGCTAAACAATCTAGTGTTTGCACCTGATGTGGACGGTTTGGGTGTGTGGATTGTACCTGTACAGATGAAGGACTCCGGTAGAATCAGCTTTCATCTCCCAGCTTTTCTCTTGCTTTAGTTTGGACTGAACCTGAGCCTTCGCTGTTAACCCCCCCATGCTGAGAGCAAACAACCCCAAATCTAAGAGGAAGAGAGTTTATTTGGTCAATATATCCAGCACCGGTCCTAAATAAATGATCAAGGTAAAGGAAAAATAAAACGTTTAGGTGGAGTGTGTATATATATATATATAAGGGGTGCAGGTTTTTGCGAATCTTCACCTGTGTGTAGAAGGAGGTACTGAGCGTGACTGCTTGTAGTATAATGATGGTGAGCGATTATTCTGCCGGGAGTCGCCACGTCCACCTTGGAGCCAATCAGGTTGCCCGATTTTCCAGAGAGGAAGACGAGCTCCGCCTGAGAAAGAGAAGCGTGTTTTGTTTATACACATTTAAACCAACATTCTTTTTTTATTGCATCGAGCAGCATGATCCACTGCTCACTAGACTGGTAAAGGCTGTAGGCTTAAGCTGAGCAGTATCGCCCGGCGGGCACCACCAAAATGTTCTAACTACACGGCAAAAACGGCAAGAACACGTAGTTAAATTCGAGAGAACATATGAACCCGTAAATGCTGGACTGCAAAATGGTTCATAATGCAGAAAGAAGCTTAGAATTCCAAGAGGACAAAATTGTTTTTAAAAATAAAAACAGTGTGTGTGTGTGTTTGATGTTATTTCTTTATTTTAAAGTCCATATTTGCATCATTTGAAGTTTATTATTTAATTTAATTCATTATTTGTAATTCATATTTGTTCAGGTTAAGTTCACACAGTTATTGTCTTATTGTGTCACGTCAGGTGTTTATAGTTGGTAACAGTGAGATTAATCGTTTTCCTGATGGTCTTAGGTTAAAAATTGTGTGTGTGTGTGTGTGTGCACGTGTGTGTGTGCGTGTGTGTGTGTGTGCGTACCACCAAAGAGGACCGAGACGTGTAGCTCAGCACTGCAATGTCACTGATTCCATCATTGTCCAGATCCGACAGACTGATGACCGGGACGTTCCTGTTAGCTGTAGATCGAGACCTGTGCCACAGGATCTCACCTGCACACGAGTATTAACAGTGATCAGTGTGTCCTCGACCCCATGCCCCCACACGCACCCCTATGTGTTCTAAGACGTACCTGTGTACAGATTGATGGCGGTGAGCTCATCATCACCATGAGACACCAGACAGATTTTTGGTTTATCCCAGACTTCAGCCACGTCACACTGCGCCCAATAAAATTCCGCGGATAACGGTCGCTCCCACAGAATCTTTCCTTTAGTCCCGCTGACGGCCAAAAGAAACAGACAGGGAGGAGAGAGATCTGCCGTGGACACACACACATGCACACACGCACGCACACACACACACACACAAAGCATCGCATGATCTCAATTACATTTAGAATAAAAGTTGTTGCAGTTCTTGCCTAGTGGTTAAAGTTCTAGACTAGTAAATCCGATGTTGCTGGTTCAAATCCCACTAGCAGACTGCCACCGTTGGAAAAGGTCTTGAGCCCTCAACTGCTCAAACTTTCGTGCTGTAGAACATTTAAAAGCATAAAAACATTTGCAAACATTTAAACATTCATGAGATCTAGAACCTCAGAAAGACTCGTTTCGAACAGCGTTACAAATTAAAGCTTTAAAGATAAAAAAAATTAAAATATCTAGTAACAGTAAGTGCAAAGATTTAGAGTTTAAACAAACGAGAGATGAGAAAAGTTTTTAATCTGGACCGGGACAGTAGTGATCAAACTACTCTGTGTGTGTGTGTGTGTGATCATTCTCACCTTCATCAGTGCAAGTGTGGTTCATTTGACCCTCTTTGCTTTTATAAATAAGAAAAACGTCCAGAACTTTGTCGTTACTTGCATCAGCAACAGCCAGGAAATCGTACGTCTCTGCGAAACACAGAGAAACAGAAAAATACTTCTTAACCTGGAGATCAGAACTGCCTGACCATGTCTGGTGGGTCTGGACCTGTGTTTATACAACAGGGTCTTCAGTTCAGTATTAAGAAAGTAAAAGGAAGATGACCTGGACTAGTCGTCTAAATGTATTATTTATTAAAAATGTCATTTCATGTTGTACACTAAACACACAGGAATTATTCAATACACTATTTTATACAGAACACTGTCGTAGACTAATTCATCTCCAGTTAACCTCACTGGCATGGTTTTTGAACTGGAGCACCACCAGAACCATCAGAAACTTGAACGCCCTCTAGTGTTGTGGTAAGGAATTACCTCATGGTGCATATGACCTCGAAACCGAACTATAAAATGAAAATAACGACACTGATGTGACGCTGTTGTCTTGCATCGATTCGACACAAAAGTATAAATAAATGTGTGTGTATGTGTGTGTACCTGCATCAGGCAGGGTGATGTTCCAGGAAAACAGGTACTGAGGTCTTATTGGACACGGCAGGATGAAGGAGAAAGCAAAGATGACACTCAGGCAGATGAAAGCCGAGACGAGGAACGTCGCTGTGCGCCAGCCTGACATCTTAACTACGCCCACTTTACCAGCACAGCCATGCCCATTAGCTTTACCCACCTCGTCCGGTTCACCTTTCAGAGGCGCCGCTTCCATGGTATGCTCCAGCGAGTCAGGCATCTTAGACCGCCTTTGTTTTCATACCTACGAAAATAAAACCTCCTTGTAATGGCTTCAGAAAAGGACACTGAACGGTTATTTTCTAACGTGTGTTTGGAAAGGTGGAGAGTTTAATAGTGACAGTGACTTTATAAATACATCAGATCCATTATTTCCTCGGTTGCCACAGAAACGATCTGGATCTGGTGCTTAAGGACAGGCGTAAAGATCACATTTGTACGGTTTTACATCTGTCGATATATAATATAAACAAAAAACCTTTTAAATACAGAACCAGACACGTTAAGCGCTGGTGCGGAGCTTCCACACACACACACACACACACACACACACACACACGTCTACTAACTAAACATGATACATTGTGTGTTTTGATGAGATAAATGACGGTAACACTATTTTACATTTTGACACAATGTCACTATGGAGTATTTATATAATAAAAAATATAAATAAAATACAATATTTACAAATATAAATAAAATGAAAACTATTCTACAAGATAATCTGCCTCCTGGTTCTATTGCAGGGGTCACCAACCTTTTTGAAACTGAGAGCTGCTTTTTGGGGACCAACTAATGCAAAGAGCTTCCAGTTTAAAACACACTTGTGACATCACACATTTATAACCTTTAATGACATGTTACTATTAATAATGATGATAATCATCTATGTGAAGATGTTGATCATGTCAATGATTTCTCACAATCATTTAACAAGGTAGGAAACAAATAAACATCAATATGCTAAATATGCAGCTATTTTTAGAATCGCTCATGATGTCCTTTCGGGCGACCTGGTGCCCGCGGGCACCACGTTGGTGACCCCTGATCGATTGTATCACAGAAAGCTCCACACGCCGTCAATATAATAACCTCTGAAACAAAAGTAAAACAAACAAACGAGCAGGATGAGAGAGATAACAGAGTTAACAACATGAAATATCGGAGTTTATCCTTGATAAACAAAACTATTTGTTCTTTATTGTACAAACACATTTGTTGCTAAAATTTAACACACAATACAGTAATTCATGTGGCAATAATCTTTAAATAATGTCGATATAATAACTGGGAAATAAATGTTTATAAGCTTTAATCCGACCTGGTAGTTAAAGAACTGGACTTGTGATCAGAAGGTTGTCGGTTCGATTCCCGAGAGTCGACGGGTCACAATTTAAGTTGCCCCCTCGAGTGAGGCGCTGAACCCTTAACTGCTCCCCCCGGGGCGCTGTGTCTAGAGAGGTCCACAGCAACCAAGAGAACGTGTACTCACTACTGCCCCCTAGTGTGTGCTTTTAATAATTACAATTATACATTATATTATATAATATAAAGCGCTCTTTAGGACACTCAAAGACTTTACAATTTCAAATAAAATACTTTTCTTAATTGTTTATACAAACTCCAACAAACAAACAAACAAACAAACAAACACTGCGCTGTGTAAACAATATAAAGTCAATAAAGTAACTCACAGTTTTGTGTGGCTGTTAGCGAGTTAGCAGACACGCCTGTCTCACCGAACATTTAAAGTAATAATAATGACTAGTTTTATTTGATATAAAACTTATAATAAGGTTCTGACAGCTGCCGTTAGCAGACAGCTAATCGCTCCAAATATGTACGTTAGTGGCGGAGCTTTTGTGTACGGAATCCGATCAGGGACAAACCAACTCACACCATAAAAGGCGTTTCGGATTTGGCCATAATATCGGCGCAGAGACCCGGATGTAGTGGTCAGCACAGGGAATGAATCCTGACTGAACAGAACCATCCATTAATTACATGAACATGTTTAGCATTAAGCAGAGGCTTTTATCCAAAGTTCAACGGAACCGAGACGTTGAGGGTTAAGGGCCTTTGCTCAGGAGCCCAACAGTCACAAGTTGGTTGTAGTGGGGGGACTTGAACCAGCGACCTTCTGAGCTCACTAGGCCTTAACTAAACCAGCTTAACTACAAATCAATGGCTGGTCTCAGTAATGGTACAAAATGCACGTATTGATGTTAGTGTATTTTGTAGGGTTAAGGTCCTTACTGGGCTAGAGATAAGAAGGGCACAGGTTCAAGTCCCACTACTACCAAGCTGCCACCTGAACAAGGTCCTTGATCTTCAATCGCTCCGTTGTAACTGTGACTTGCTTTGTTGCCCATTTTATATATATACACACACACATATATATATATATGATGATTTTTACCCTTCAGTTGAAATCGACCCTGGGTTACTCTGTGGACCGTTACCGATCCCAGAGTATCTCGGCAATTATATTTTACGTGGTAGGTTGCCAGGTCTTTCCCCAACCCTGTATCTCTACAGGGATCTTGTGTGTGACTACTGGACAAT
>JAOUQU010415781.1:0-21467 GCA_028566735.1 Ammoglanis amapaensis
CACACACACACACACACACACACACACACACACACACACACACACACACACACACACACACACACACACACAAAGACTGGAACTAAAGCTTGAATAGAACATATAATTTAACAAAACGTATCATGTATTGTGTACATTTTATTCTCCAAGTCCTGTATTCCTGGTGCTATTAAACACCTAAATGTGTGTTGTCCCATTAGGAATATAATCTATTATTTTCTAAATGTATGCTAATTAAAAGCCTTTTCTCGGTTGTGAAGTGAAACGGATCTTGTTAAAAAGCCAATCAAGCATTTAATTGACCCGTCGTCTGCCGTGACTGGCCAAGGACGAGCTTTTTGAATTATTAGTGGCAATTCTTTAGGATTGTTCCATTATTATCTGTCGTAATACAGTAGGTACAATATGAAGGATATTTCCAAATTTTAACTAAGATTCACATTCAATGGTAAAGCAAATGTTCCAAGGGTGTGCTTTAAAGCATTAATACCTGGTCAACCATTTCAGGAGGCTCCTCATAATGCCGATTGAGAAAATACCAAATATAAAACCATGTACAAAGCAAAACACGACTATCTTAATTTTAATTTTTTTATTAATATTTATTAATTTTTTTATTAATATTTTTCTTTAATACGCAAGTCCACATTTCTAATAGATGATGTTCTGATGTTCTTCTATCATTTCTGATGACGCAGCTTTCTTCATAATACAGTACATTCATGCCAGACCTTTCTTAATGATTTTTGAGTGATTTATTTGACTTCTTCTCATGGCATATGTGGGGTAGAGTTAAATGACTGCAAAGTGCACTGGAGCAATGGGTCTCAACTTTGTGGCGTGGTCCAATAGGGAGGAAAAATAAAACATAACCGCATTGTCACTACTTATGTAGAGTAGAGGGCAATGACTACATAGTGCACTAGAGCAACGGGTCTCAATCTGGATACACAGCCTACTAGGGTGTAAAATTACTCTCACGTTATTGGACAGGAAAATCAGTAAATCATTATAAGTATGTAATTCATAAATCATTACAATGCCAAGAGAGTAATAACAACTATTACAACACCAGTGTTAAAATAATGGATGATAAATGCCAACATGACAACAATATAACTGTAGAAAAAATGAATTGAGTCTTAGATAATAAAAAAAACATCGACATAATACAAAATATATAATGTGTATGATATTATACATGTGTAATGTATTCAAAACATCTAAATCGAATTAAACTTATTTCATATATTCTGCATATATACTTTGTCTGCTTCCTTGCCAACATGATGACATCACAACATTCTGATCTGCACCGATCAGACCTTACAATCTTTATACGAAACGATCGATCCTAGACTTACAGGATTAGTTTATCTCCCCATGACATGATGCGTTAGTGTCATGGCTTAAATTCCATCACTGACTGTCAGATATTAGCTCTTCCCCATGTCACATTATTCACTCGTTATCTGATAATAGGTACACATTGCCAGAAAATGAGATCATGTCCACTTCATTAATGAGCGTGTACTGAAACTGACTTCCTAAGCTGGATTATGTTAAATGCTCCTGTGAGAATTATTCCCAACAGTATTTTGGCAGGTTTTTCTGTATAGCTCAGCACGGTGGTTAATATGTGCTCTTTTAGCTACTAGAAATACCTGGTTTATTACACTTTCTGGGGTACCATAGTGGGGTCGGGCCAGTGCCACTGTTAAGCCCTTGAGCATGACACGTAACTGTCTGCTTCAAGATGGCTGACCCTGCATTCACGCTAAAATAAGATAGAGAAAGAATAATCCAATATGATCAAGGAGAGTCGGATCATCACACCGTCGTATCATCTATGGCCGCTTCTTATCAGCGTTCAGTATGAATACACAATGCCAGCACCCGCATATCGTAATCAGAATCTGATTTATTGGACAATTTTTATTCAGATGATTATAGCTCACCCGTATTAATCCGGTGCAGACACGATGCAGACATTGCACACACCATTGTCATAAAACTATACACACTTGATACTATGTACAGATAATAGATAATAGAACACGCTAACAGAAATACATACTTTATCTTGTATAATATATACGGTAATACACAGATAGAGTACACAACTCTGTATAATGTATAAGTAAGTATAAAGCAGTGTATTGTATCGCCTGTGTTGTGTCAGAAAACACATCCAGCTTTAAAAAAGATAGTTAGTAATTTTACTTTGTTTCTAGAAGCAAAATGTTACTTTTTCAGAACTCACCTTCAGCAATTATGGAAGTTGTTTCGTCCCGTTTGGTTGATTAGCTCTAAATGTTTTGTGCATTCGTTTCCCCTTTACGACTAAACAAGCACCAGCAAGTCATCCAGCTGTTGGGATTCCTTATTTGTTTCCAACTGAACGGCTAGATTTTAACTTTGTATTGGTCAGTAAATGGCAGCATCATGTTTACCTCGCATCCATTAGGCCCCGACAGGGTAAACAGACACACGAAGGACTGGGCTGTATTGATTCTTGTATGAGTTGCTTCTACACCTCATTATATTGGTGCACTTTAGCCTTGAGAATTGATTCTAAACGCTTATTTTGCAGGAAAGATCCCTGCCGGTATGTCATGTTGTGAACTCTCATGAACTCTCAGGCGTGTACAACTTTCTGGTGGGTAGATCTTCTCGGGGAAGCTTATTGTTGGAACGTTGGTTCACCTTTTGCAGCTAGAACATCTTCAACTGTTCTGACAAGAGTCCATCTACAAGGTTTAGCAGTGTGTTTATGGGGATTTTTGACCATTCTTACAGAAGTGTATTTGTGAGCTCATATACTTATGTTGCACGAGAAGTCCTGGCTTTCAGTCTCTGTTTCACAGCAAGACAGATGTTTTATGGCTTTCTTATCATTATCAGTATTAGTACTTTATTTTTTAATTGCTGCTCACATTGGCAGTTGCTTCACTGGATGGTGATATGGTTGGAAAAAGCCAGATTTGTGTTTAGCTTTTTGGCATTTTCATTCATGTAGCATGTATTGTCTCTATCGGTCTGTATATCGGTCTGTATATCGGTCTGTTTCCCAATCTGTCTAGCTGTCTGCCTGCCTGCCTGCCTGTCCATACATCCATCAATGTCTGTCTATCTCTCATCCAACTATTAATCAATAAATCATTTTCTCAACTGCTCATGCGAATGGTTTTTTTTAAAGACTTCATAGCTTGAGTTCTTTTCTTTTCTTGTCACATTTCTCCAGTTATTTCACCTCCTACTCAGTCTGAGACCTTTGGTTGCTTCTTGTTAGTGAAACACAATCATGTAATCATCTCACTGGTGCATCCGATCCTCGACCGTGCTCAGTGGTTCAGTGCATGCCAAGGTCAGGACCCGGTGCTTCTTGTTTTTTTGTTTTTTTTTCTTGTTGACCTTCTCTGTCTGTGTGTTACAAACAAAACACACATTTTCAGAATCTGTCCTGATTAAAGATGGTAAAGATTCAGAAAGAATCAATGAATTGTAATGATTGATTTGCGATGAGTTGATATCCACTTTAAACAGCAGGGGGTGCTGGTGTTTTGCAATGAAAACTTGACTTACGAGTGCATTAACATACAAGTTTTCCGGCATACGAGCTGTCATCGGATCATTTATGATTCAAGCCGTGATCCGAGACACGAGCCAGCGAGTCGCCTTACTACAGGTGCAGCGACATGGCGATCTTACACCCCTGCCACTAGGTGGCACAGTTCGTGTTCAGTTCTAGGCTTTGGGGCTTTAAACCGACGTCCTTTGGATTACTAGTTTTGCACTTTAACCACTAGGCTACGGCTGGCCTTCGGTTCTTAGCTGGGTTACAGATGATGACAATGTTATTGTCTTAAGTTTATTGGCAAGAACAAATTGTTTGTTTTAATTTGACTTATAAGTTTTACTCGTGCTCTTCCTAACAGTGTGGGACAATTCTAACTTTGTGATGGTCTGATAAAGCCTCATAATTCTTTAACACCACCAAGTCAGCTTAAGCGTAATGAAAAAGCAAGTTTACTTATTTATTATATGTGTACGTATAACGAGTATTAAATCCAGATGCACAAATTGCTGACGAAATGCTTTGTTTTCTACTACAGCTCCCTTTCCGATGTTTTCAGTTGAAGATTTTATATTCTGGTCATGTAAGTGTTTCCTGTTTTTTATTTCATAAAAAAATATTCACTGTATTCACACACAATTCATCATCATATAGTGTCATATACAGTTTATAATGCTCATATGTATATGGTCACTTTTAAATGATCACTTTTGATTAGCTGAGCTTTTAATCTTTTATACTGACCGGTGAGAGATTTGTTGTTAGACGTTCTCACTGTGACTCATGAGAATCAGGTTTATTGGCCATGTTTGTGAGTACACACAAGGAATCTGGCTGTCTTGACATGGTAGTACAGTCCGGGTAAACAAACAAATGACAACCTGCAAATCAACAATATACAGGAGCTTTAAACGAATTAAAAAATATACAAACGATTAGACTATAAACAAGGAAATGGATGTGTGTAATATGGTATGTACAATATTCAGTGCATGTACATATAAGCAGTGGTACACAATTTGTGTTATTTTATTATCTGGTGGTGTTACTGGTGTTTATTTGCATTTATAAAATTCATTCAAGTCTAGTTAACTTTGACAAATAAAGAAACAAATTATTATTTGGATAAATGTGCCGATTGGTGCAACTTTATTTATTTTTTCAGGCTTGAGACCAGGACTGACCAGAGAGACCAGTGCACCAGACTTCTGGACCGTTCAGCTCACTGCAAATCCCGCCTCCATATAAAAACCTAACCAGTCATGTCTTTTTATACACGTCAATAACACAAGTGAGATCTGCATCACTGATCACGGCTGCCGTATTGTTCTGTCGCTGTGCTGTAATAAACACTGTAATGTAGCGCCTCCAGGTAATCCACTTGCACGCCAGGACAAAATTCTAAGCTCTTGGGTTCGAGTCTCTTTTAGGAATTATGCTGCCAGACAAATCTTGGTCAGCTAACGACATTTGTATGGAAAGTGTGGGAACTCCTACCCATGAAATCTGACATGTAATCCACAAAAGAATAGGAGAATAAGTAAACATTGGTAGTTACTCCCCTTTTGGATGCCTAGAAGCTGGGAGAAAAGGGGTGAACAACTTAATAATAATAATTGCAAAACTAAACTAATGAATCATAAAAGCTTAAATTTGCTTGAAACTAACAGAACTTACAAATTCTTTCATGGAACTTTTGTTGCATCGCAGCTGTTTTGATTGATTGGAAGCACTTGTTGTCGTAACGACACATTTTCTAAGAACAGCAGCAGCTTATTCACAAAGCAGCAGGCCACGCAAGAGTGCCGAATGAAACCGTGCTGATGCATAGCGGATAAAAAAATAATCCTCGCTTGCAGCGCTCATTATTAAAATTTGATTTTTGGAAACAAAACCGGCACATGTAATGATCAACTCAAACCTGAGGGGTCAGGATTCCACAGAGCAGCCTGGTCTGGACACTCGGACCTCACTGATGCTTTTACAGCTGAATTCTATTGACATCAAGACGAAGACGGTCACATGTCCAGATGGAATAGATTGGAACGCTTTTACAGTCCAGGCTGATACGGCTAGACTGAATTATAGGTCTAAGGGCAAAATGCATATTATTAAGTATTATATCGTCTATATAAATACTAGTAGCAAGCTGAAGTGGTTAAGGTACTGGACTAGTAATCCTAAGTACACTGGTTTAAACACCACCACTGTTCGGCTGTCACTGTTGAGCCCTTGTGCATTTTTTTAAACTATATTTGTTTATTATGATTTTATTTTCATGTTTACACATTTGACTATTTTCATAACCAATACAGTATTTATTAATCACACCGGTTTCATCAGTATACAAGTTTATATTAAATTTCTGTCTTCTGTGAACCTCACTTACATTTTTTTCGTACTGTGGGCGGAAAGCATTCCTCCTTTTGGCTATCAAACCAAAGACCTTCTTGCATGTGAGGTAATGCCCCTTAGGGAAAATGTATTCCGGTATTTAGGTATTATACAAATAATGCAAATGTCAGAAGTCCCACCTGTCAGTTCCTCAGACTGTAACTCTCGTTCGGATAAAGGCGTCTGTTCAATACTGACGATATCGACGTAGCTCACGATAGATTTAAATGCTTTCAAAATAAAGACACAGCAAATATTTGTGTGTCCACATTCTTTTGGCTCACGTTGGTTGTTTAACTAAATACAGAGTGTTCCTCACATTGTGTGTATGTCATGCAGACGATTTTATGCATCCTACACAAATCACCCAGCATCCACTTTGTCGATTATTAATCAGGCTGAGTGCACAAACTCGTGTTAATGTGTTAATAGAGAATAAAATCTCTGTACAGATGTTGAATCATGACAAGTGTACAGAACTGCGAGAGACGCCTGCGCTGTCTTATTATCATGTATTATCATGTACTCTGCATCATTTGAACATCCTGCTCTTCACTTTCTTAGACACTAATTCGGCACATTTGAACTAGCTCAAGAGTTTTGATTCTGAAATGAACTGGTTCTAAGTAACCTCCTGAGAGTCAGACTTTTCCCTGATGTGCGTTTTTTATTTTGTCTAGCTATTTGTGATTAGTAGGACCTAACAAGCATAAAAATTATATTTTGTCTTTGTTTTTTTCTTACAACGGCTTCATGTACAACGTCCTCGTATGGAGACAGTAGGTCTAAAATAAAGAAACAATTGCCTACAACATAGAACAAAACTGTTGGATTGAAATTGTAAACATTAAAATACATAAACAAAAGTGATCATGTTATTGTACATAAAAAAGCATCTTTTAAAAATAATTTAATCAATTGAGTGTTATGTTGTCATATGACCACTAGGTGATATGGGCAGTGTCTCCATTTGAGGCCAAGGATTAAACCATTTAAAAAAAAAATAGGTTGAATGGTGCAGAGAACCAGAAATGTAATGTCCTCATATGAGGACGCAGGGTCTCTAGAGGTTAAAGATTGTTACAACATTCGATAAGATAATTTTTTTTCAAAAGTACATCTCATGCTACCAAAATATAGACGACCATATTCACTAATAGGATCAGGATTCGACTCTTGCCTCTTTGGTCGGTCACGACTCTCTTAAGTCAGAGTGGAGGTCAACATCTGTAGAATGGAAGCATGAAACATTTTACAGATGTTAATACAACATGGGGTCTGATTAACAATCTATTATTTAAGAGCTCATCAGTGAGTTTTGTCTGACTGTTCTTGTGTTAGCAAATCCTACATTTGTGATCTCGAGGAGATTGTTAGTGGAAGCGCATTTAAATGTGCAGTGTTTTGTAATTACTGTCTTTGTCGAGCAAAGTCCTTGACACACGAACACTTACAGATCAATTTCATTCCTCGGCCTGGGACGAATCGATTGGTTCGGCTTGATAGCCGATGTGAAATGATGCATTGCAAATAATCTTAGATCTCGAGCAAGAGGAAGGTTATTGTTGTGGTATTTTTAATCATCATTCCTCCACCACCCTCTCACCCCCCCGACCAGCGAACACGTTGCTGCTGTGATTGATGGTCTGGCTGTATCATTTGTTCTTGACAATGGGTTCTGAGGAACCTCTGACCGTTCTTGGGAATCTATGGGTTTGCTTCTGTGCAGAGAAAATCTTTGTTATAAACACTAAGCATCACTGTGGGATCTCCACAGCGTGGGTTCTGGTGGCTTCTCATGTCTTAACTGTTCAGTTTGACGTCCGCTCCCCGTTCGGGAGCCGACTGTCGCTATATCTTGCTGTGAACTGCATTCTCTTTTTTTTTCATCTGTTTAAATTCCAGCTGGGTTCTGTTGGTTTTTCTGTCTGAGCCCGATGGTGCTCGACCCCGGGAGGAGGGGGTGAGGATATGGGGATTAAAGCTGCTCTTATTTTCTCCCGTCGAGTTTCAACCATATGGTTTTCTTTTGCTCAACTATGTTGAAGTATTATATGTGCAAAATATATTCGATATATCCCTCGATTGCGCAAATAATGTCGTTCTAAATGTGTGTTAAATGCCGAACAAAAAACGCTGCTGTAAGTGCCAGTTGAGAATAAGTTACAGCAAGGTGGGGTGTAGATCTTATTTATAACAGGTATAAGAGGGTGATGTTTGGTTCTGTTGTTAATGCAAAATCATTTTTAATAAGATTAACCAGTGGTGACAAACTTCTAACGTCTAATTTTCAAGGACAGGGGTCGTAATGTTCTGCCTGTTCTGACATCTTTCTCAATCACAAGTTGAACTGTGGAATGCAGAAATTCCTCTCCCAGACTTTTTTCACTGATTAAAGATGGAATGTAGTATGAAAACAGCTGACTAAAGGCTCCCGACGCTGAGCAATAGTTTAAAATTACAAGCAGATTCGTACCAGTGTCACTAAACAGGAATGTTACAGAAGGTCAAGATCTGACGACCACACAATCAAACCCCGGTGCTACAGATGCAAACTTAACTGGATGCATTGATGCGAATAATAGATTCATTTATTAAACTCATGTTGGTTTGAATTCAGTTACACAAATTGCCGTCTACCTACACAACCTTTTAACAACAGCAGCAGCTGCAATTTCCCGGTTCTGTGTTCCGAGCAATTCAGTTCCTGTTTATTTTCCCTTCACTGTCTGCTACGTGTTTCCTATACTGCTTCCTCTCTAATCAGCCCTCTTTCAGTTCCCTTGCTTTCATAATAATGCCGGAAAGGATGTAGGAAGAGGATTGACCCAAAAACAACTAAGTGTGGGTGTAATCAGTGTCAAATGTTGAGTATTTTCATCAGTTTCAGTGGATAAAAGAAGAGAAGTAACGTTTGAGAAGAATCTCAAACTAAAGATGGAAAAAACACTTAAAGATGTTAAAGTTCTTTAAATAGTTCTTAAATTGTTGCTTAGTTCTGCAGGATTCATTGATCTAAATCTATCTATTAAAACTGTTCTTAAATTAACACTCATACAGAAGATATATCAGTGCGTGCATGGATGGATGAATTAATAAATGGAGACAATTATAGGTAGATGAATGAATAGTAAGTAAAAGTACACACAATCTTCCAAGTTCTTAAATGTGCTAATTTAGTTTACTTTAATTGTTTTGTAATAAATACCCTTAAAGAGCTGTTTGTAAGATAAAACTTTGAATCCTTGTTCTTTGGCTTTGCGTTTTTGTTTTTTATCTTTGACTTGAGCTAACATGACATCCATTACACTTCACTATCATAATGGCTTTCCTGGGGGACTCGGGGGATCCCATATTAAGTGCTGTGGAACTTTAATTGCTTCATGTTTTTAAAATCTCACATTTCAAAGTGCAAATGATCCGACTTGACGCTGGTAATGATCAATCAACCCTGATATAATTCGCATAATTATCACTCAATGATCTTAATCTCAGCTTTGTTTCATCTGTTCCTCTTTCTTTGTCCAACACATTTGCTGCAAATATGTTAACCTTTCCATGAACACCAAACATATGACAGGTTTGTTTTTATCTAGGTCATCATAAAAACATGGAATAATAAACAACACATCAAATGAGTGCGTTAGTAGAACCAAAACTATTCAGACAGCACGTGGAACAGTTATTTCTTATTTTAATAAAGAACTCACTCCTTAAGCTTCTTTCCTCAGGTTGTAGGCCAAGTGCCGCCACTTTAATTTACAACTTGCAAATTGGTCTAAATCATCCTAAATTGTCCAAAGCAATTAGACGAAGCTTCCTAGAAGTTTCTTTTCTATGCAGGTGGAAAATCTTTTTTTTCCCTTCATATTTACACGCACCGATCAGGCATAACATTATGATCGTATTTATTATTGTGTTTGACCCCCTTTTGCTGCTTTCATCCACAACAAACTGCTTCACTTTTCTATCAGAAGCTGCATTGACTTCTTGAGCAATTTGAATTACAGCAGCTTAAATTGCTGGGGAAGTATGTTTGGTGTTCATTTAAATGTTAATGTGTTTGCAGCATATTAGTGAAAGTGGAACAGATAAGAATATGCATTAAAGAGTGTTTGCCACCCATGACCCTGTTGCCAGTTAACCGCTGTTCCTTTCTCAGACCATTGTAGACTTGGAACACCGTCACAATTTGGTCCATGTCAAACTCGCTCAACTACGTAATATCAAGGATAAAATGTTCACTTGCTGTTTTATATATTTCACCAACTAACAGGGGGAGTTATGAAAAATATAATCAGGGTTATTCACTTCACTTAGATTCAGTATAGATAGTGGGTTGGGTAGTTAGTTTGGTTTTGGTTAAGTTGGGTTAATTGCTTTGGTTAGTTAGTTGTTTCGTTAGTTGGTTTTGGTTAAGTTGGGTTAATTGGTTGGTTTGTTGGTTGATTGACTTTGGTTGGGTTGGTATTAACTCTAAACTTTTAATTAAGTCTTTGTGGTTTTCCTATGGGAGCTAAGTTTTACTCCCACAGTACAAAGAATTGTCATGATTGTATTTGTCACTACACTTTTGAACTGATCAATCTTGTTCTGTCATGATTGTAACCAAAATGTTCCACATGATGCTAAAATAAATCAGCGATCCGGATGAATGTTCTTGTTCAGACTGGTCAGACATGGTTGCGTGTGTATGAATTAAAATTACAATTATAACCCTGGTTTGTGGGAGACTTAATCATTCATTTAAAGCAAATCTTAAAACTGAACTAAGCGTAAGTGAAACTCTCGTCCAGAACTTTTAAATGAAAAAGCCAATGTGGCTTCCTGTCATTTCATTAACCCGGGGTTAAATTTTTATTTCACATCTGCGCCGACAGACGATTGCGCTGTCGTGGTGAAGGGTACAAATGAAACATATCATTGAATGAAGCAACTCTACAGAATGCAAATTCGATTCGATTTTTATTTAAAAAACATTTTAAGCTCTTTGGACTAACTCGATGGACCGGAACATCACTGGAATGGACCGGTCAGTTCTCCGAAATGTGATTTATTTTACAGTATCTTTGATAGTGGTTCAAGAAGCTAATGCAGTGTGAGATCGGCAAATCAGGCAGACCTTCACAAACAATGGATTGTTTTTGTTTACGTTTATTTATACTTATGTACATAGATTTTAATGGAAATGTCATTAAATTTTATAGTTAACTGTGGTGGTTTTATATTGTGGTATTTTGATATTACTGCTGATATTGTTGAAGAACAGTGGAACCTTGTCAAAGTGTTTTCACCACTGTGCTTTTTATACACTTAGGAATTTATCCTAATCCAATCCGTGCAGTGAAACACACATTTACACACACTAGGGGGCAGCAGTGAGGAGACCTGTGTGGCATACTGGGTGTTAGGTGCCTTCAGCTGTGACCAGTGGCAACCTACTGATGACAGAAGTCCAGTTCTCTAACTACCAGGCAACGGCTGCCTCTGTCGGGAACCTAGGTAAATAGGATGTTGCTGTATAATGTTGTTGTGTGTCCGAATTCACCCATTTGTCCTGCTCCTAACATCAATAGTTAAGAAAAACTTGACCCTGTTCTAATATTTGTCAAATCACGTCTTTATTAAAATGCCGGAGGTGTCAAGACTCATCATTATGAGTGCATGGGCGAGTCATTAAAAGTAGACTTTATAGGGGTTAATGTTTACTTGTTTACCTCAAACCCAAAATTACAAGGTTGTTTGGTCCTCGTGGAGCCTTGATATAAGCTGCTAAATCAACATTTTCTGAAACAATCATGATTACTGAGAGCATCCGATCGTAACCTTGATAAATCACTGAGAGATGATATTTATTCATTTAGCATTAGCATTTAGGATGGTCAGACATATCCCTCGAGATGGTGGTGGTGGGGGGGGGGTTGATGGGCAATGTTTTAACGATACAGCAGTTTAGCGAGAAGTTATAGCACCGAGTAAACAGATTTTAGATCAAGGATTGAAGGTTTAGTTTGTCCTCGAATGATCAAACCTATTATCAGACTAGACGTAAATTTATAACCACCCTTCTAATATTTGATTGGTCCCCATTTTGCTACGTGATACACAACAATCTGGGAGACACGGCCATTTGAGCTACAGTAACTCGCTTGTGGGATTTGACCACATGATCACCCTTTTCACCTTCTTTCACCACAAAAGATGGACGGAGTCCATGGATAGAAGTTAAGATGCTGAGACTACCAAGTTGCCACTGTTGGGCTCCTGAGCAAGGTCCAAAATCATCAACTTCTTCAACTGGTGTTTGTTGTTTTGGAGTAAAGCATCTGTTAAATGCTGAAAATGGAAAAGTAAAAGCTGATTTAGAGATTGCTTATGAGAAAGTTGTCTAACAAAATGTGCAAAGCTGTCATCGAAGTAAAAGGTGACTTGTAAAATCGAAGCTATATAACGGATTGTGATTGCTGCATGATTTGAAGTGTTGCTTCATAATTCGGAGGAATTTGGGGTTGAGCTACAATGTAAAAAGTAAAAACACTGGTTGTAAAATTAATGCTGAAATACAAGGATGGATGGATGGATGGATAGGCAGATGAATGAGTGGGTAGATGGATGGATGGATCGGTGGGTGGGTAGATGTATGGATAGGCAGATGGATGAGTGGGTAGATGGATGGATAGGCAGATGGACAGGTGGGTAGATGTATGAATGGGCGGATGGATGAACGGATGACTGGATAAATGGTTGGGTGGATGGGTGGGTAGATGTATGGATGGGTGAATGGATGGAGGAATGGATGGATGGGTGGATGACTGGAGGAATGGATGGATGGGTATTCGGATAATCTCAAACCTGCATGCATTTACAGAAGCTTACTTTGATTCGATTCTTGGATCTGATCTGATAACATGTTTATATTTATCACAACCGTTCTCACTTTTATCTCCAGGGCTGAAGTGACTAAACGTCCTTCATCTCTGACTGATCTCATGCTGTTGGTGGTGTCGGTGTTCACTATAAACATCGGGTTGGTTCAGGTCGTGATTGGAAACACAGAAAGAGTGGGATTATTCCGACTTCTGAGCTCTGAGGAAATAAGACAATTTAGAGCAGAGACCATGAAGTGAAGATTCGAATCTGGATTGCAAAAAACTTTTTCGCTTCTGCAAAATGCAAAACCTAAAATCTCTATTTTTCAAACAATATTAAATAGTTGTTTTTTGTAAATGTCTGATTTTGCTCGTATAACAATTTGATACAAATCTGGAAGTCATATATTTGTATCACATGCAATCTGCTTGAAACTACTGTACATCGACTTGGTCTTTGTTTTGTTGACATTTGATCCATTACCCGAGATTACTGGCTAATAATTTTCCATTACACATCAAAATATGTTGTTATAAGTGGCTATTACACACAAAAACATTTCAACGCATTCAGTTTCAGTTTTGATCCTAATATTAAGATGCTGGGTTTAGGTCAGTGGTTCAGGCCCTACTACCACCAAGTCGCCACTGTTGAGCCTTTAACTCTCACTTGCTTAAACAACGGCGGTCCTTGTAATTGTGTGTAATGTAAGAGTATAAAGATAAACTAACAGCAGCTGGGACGGGGGACCAACTGGACAGCAGATAGCGAAGATTATTTTTTTTGTAGGAATATGCTGAGAGTAAAGCAAAGTATAGCAAAATCAAATAATACTTTATTTTTTTAATAATACATTAGTAACTTGTGAACACTCTAGAATAAATTATCCATTAAGTCAAGGTTTATTTGTAATGAACAGAGTCGTACATACATACAACCGCCAAAAAATGCTTTTATGACTGAGCAGAATAAATGTATGTAAAACAATAAATAAAACTTAAAAAAAAAATAGAATTAAATGATGGACTTTAGTTGGTATAACCATGTATACACAGTAAGAATATATTGAATATAATAATATAAGAGTGATGATGTGCAGTTCCTACAGACTGATGTTGCTGTTTTGAGAAATCAAGGGTTAAGGAACTTGCTCATAGGCCCAACATTGGCATCTTGCCGGTAGTGAGACTTGAACTAGCGACCTGCTGATCTCCAACCCAGTACGTTAACCACTAAGCCTTCACTGTCCGGCACTCGTGTATCGGCGCTCTGGAAACTGTTTTTGTCCTATTGATTCTTTTTTTTTCCTCCTCTGGGCACATTTAGCAAATTGATCTGTCCCTAAACTGGCACGCTTGGATGGATTTTCAGGTCAAGGCTAAAGGACGGAGAGGCTCAGAATCTTAATCGTTGTAGTACATGATTTGGTCAGAACAGTGAGGGTTAAGGGCCGTGCTCATGGGTCCAACAGGAGCAACCTAGCATTGGTAAGGCTTGAACCAGCGTCCTTTGGGTTACTAGTTTTCTACATTAACCAGTAGGATACAGCTGGCTCTAGTACAAATCTATGCCGCTTAGGACAGAATCTGATTTATTTAAATGTCTTTCAAAATGTATTAAACATTATTGATTAAAAAAAAGAATAAAGCTGTAGTTTGGTGATAAATGATATGTTGATGATATGAATGCAAGTCAGCCTACTATTATTCAATTGTAAAATCCCAGATACCTTTCTGTCCGACATTCTTCTGCATTTTTCATTCCACCAACCTTCTCCACCCCCCACTCCCCCATTCCCATCCACCTTTCATTTCGCTCTTTAACATTTTACAGGAGGCATCTGCCCAGCTGGAAACATCCCGTGCTTGTCACTTACAGCAATAAGAAGTGAGCTGGGTGTCTGGTGGGAGATTATTGGTGTAGGAAATCTCCGGGCGTACCCGTGTGAACTCACAGAGACCGAGACAAAAGCACATCCACTTGAACTTGTCATGGCAACAAAGCTTTCACTTTCTCAGTCTCATCACTCACTCCTGCAGTACATCGTTTTCTATCATCACTTACTTAATCACGGAGAGAACCCGGCCTTCATACAGAACCCACGCCGTGAAATGATGGCTTTGATTTTCATTTCCTTTTCTTTCATATATATGTTTGCACATTTTTAGATATACACTGTATTTCCGTTTCCATACATTTTAACATCACAGTGATGAAATGATTTAATAACAGATTTTGTTTGTTTTTCTTTATATTCAATGCTCTGTAAATAAATCAGGAGATACAGCGACACCAGGCATAACGTTATAACCACTGACACATACTGTGAACAGGAACCGTCAACAACTGACTATTCATTCATCGCAGTACCTGTTAGTAGGTGGGTTATATTATATAACATGTGAACATTCACCCCTGTACCTGTTAGTAGGTGGGTTATATTATATAACATGTGAACATTTACTGCAGTACCTGTTAGTAGGTGGGTTATATTATATAACGTGAACATTTACCACAGTAGCTGTTAGTAGGTGGGTTATATTATATAACATGTGAACATTTACCACAGTAGCTGTTAGTAGGTGGATTATATAACGCAGCAAGAGAAATATTCTCTCTCTCTTTCTCTGTAACTAGACATAATGTATGTATGTATATATATATATATATATATATATATATATATATATATAGTGAGGCCAGTACAACACTCATTCAAAATGTTCATCGTAGCTGTAACTATTTTACAGTGATAGTAGGGCTTGCACATAACAGATATTTCAGATATTGCACCTTTTCCCGTGAGTAATATGACATGGCTATTATATTCAATGGCATTGAAATATGGCAAAGCGCTAGAAATGGTCGAATAGAAATGGTGGTTAGAAGTTTTTCAGTCTGCTAGTCCTTGTTTTGATGGCTGTGTACCGTCTACTTGATAGCAATGACTCAAACAGAGACGCTCCTAAGCGCTAAGTGGACTCATCATGCCCTGTTATACATTTCATCACTGTGGTGTCATCTGTATAAAGGTGTTGCTGGTGTGGATTGAGGTGCAGTTCGGGGTGGAGAAGGTGAAGAGTAAAAGGCTCATTACACAGCCTTGATGGGAACCACTGTGAAAGCTGTGGAGATGTGGGGGTCGATCCAGACCCTCTGGGGGTGGTCTGACAGATAATGTTTAATCCAAAGCCATGTGGAATAAGGTAGTCAAATTACTCCTCTGTTAACTCGTTGGCTTTGTAAGGAAATTAATACGGAATTAAGTCTGGAGTGTCTTTATCCAAAGCAACTTACACTATTTTTTGGGCAATTCAGCCTTGCTCGGGAGCCCAACTGTAGCTACTTGGTGGTGGGGGGTGCTATTACCTAAACCCAGTACTTAACTAAGCTTTTTAATCTTTAGAGTGACTGGCAGTAGAATGGTTGTCCATAAATGCTTGATGACTTATAATCAAGCTTTCAATCTCTTCAAACTGACTCTACATGAGTTTTAATTTGCTGTGGTGAATTTTGTTTCTTTTTTAAACCAGCTGTGGAACTGTGAAATGTTTCTGGATCTTATTGGTCTAAACGATTAATTTGAATAAAATAGCTGTACTTTGTACTTTACAAGCCAGGTGACTAATATCGCTCAGGTGGAAAGATCCTCTTCACTTGATTTACACTTAATAGATCAGATAGATTGTTCAATATCTCAAACTAGAAAATATAATACAATAACAAAAGTTATGATTGTTGATGGTAAGGTGTTGCTGATTTGTTGAATCATTATTTTTAATAATGAACTGGCTTGAAAATATTATGTACAAAGTTGCCAATCGAATTTATTTCCCTGTAAATCAAATGAGACAGAATTACATCCTGCGTAGTTTCAGCCACACTTTAATCCTGATCATACATGGTTACCCATACATGGTTCCGGAGGGACGGTGTAGCCTAGTGGGTAGAGTGTTGGGCTGTGAATCGTTGGTGGTTCAAATCCAGGCTCTGCTACACGGCCACTGCTGGGTCCTTGAGCGAGACCCTTAACCCTGTCTGCTCCAGGGGCGCCGTACGTTGGCTGACCCTGCGCTCTGACCCTGACAAGTTGTGATATGCGAAGAGAAACTGTACATCTGTATATGTGTAATGGCAAATAAAATTTGAATTTATTTAAATTTGATATTGTATGAAAAGTTTAGTGTCTCATTTATTGGTGATAAAGAATGAATTGATTTGCTTTAGTTTCTCATAGATGATACATAAGATACAGTCTACACAAGCAATCTAAAGCATTATTATGTTTTTAACATGACAATGATTGATGTGGAAAAAAACTGCTATCCAGCAACGTTAGGTTAGATTGGAATTCCTTCGCCTAAGCTTTATTATTAAACTACAGTACCTGACAAGTCTAGATTACATTTACATTTCTGCCTTTTGGCGGACGCTTTTATCCAAAGTGACTTACAGAAGTGCTTCCAGGAATAGCCCAAGAAAGCTTGTTATAACCATGTTAGCTAAAAGAAATGATTAAGAATTAGTAATTACTAGACAGCTTAAGTGCTAAGTAAAGAGGTGGATTCATCACGTAAAGTCTGTTCCAATATGTCAGCTGTAGGAATAATCACTCAGGTGGTGTGTATTTTTATATGAGTAAAATTCCTTTAACTATCCAACAAGTTCACTTCCATGAATCGGTTGTTGTTTTTACTCCAAACAGACACTTTGTGAAACCTCTGGTTGCAACATTCCTACGTTAAATTGCACCTTCCATAGCACAAACTGGCATCGGTAGATTTACACAATACTTCAACAGCAATCTGAAGCCACGTTTTGCTCATTTGCGACGATAGACGTTAAAGTGTTATGTTGAAGATGTAAATGTAAGTGATTTTTTATTATAAACTAATGCTAATGAAATCGTTTCGAGTGAGTTATTGAGAGTTTGGAGTTTATAAGTGAGAGAATTAATGAATGAATAAAGGAGGGCTTTGTCATTTATATACATGTAGCATAAGATGTAATTTTGTATAACTGCCACATAATATCCAGATCCTATTTTGACTTGGTATGTGAGGACTAAACATTTTTCTGGTGGCTTCGAGGTGACCCTGGTGGTGCGCTGTGTTGATGACAACATTGTACAAACCAAATGTATAAAAGTGACAAACTGTTTGTTTTTCCAAGGTCATGATAGAGAACGACAGAGCAAAGTTTCAACATTGTAGGTACTTGGAGAGTGAAAGAATGAGTGAGGGCTTTGGCCTTTAGATGGATGGATGGATGGATGGATAGATCGACAAGATAAAAGAGACCACTTATATGACTTATTTGACCACTTAGAGAATTTATATACGTAGTCTAGACTCTCTGTCTATCTATCCATCCATCCATCCATCCATCTATCTATCTATCTATCTATCTATCACTTATGATTATGTATTTAACCAAAATGAGTGATGTCGACTTATTGTAGTTTATAATATCAAACACTGCTCATTTTGATCAAACACAGCTAGTAACCAGAATAGTCTGGAACACTATGTGATGTTTTCTTGGTACTTTGTTCTGATAGTCACAGTGACTCAGCAGGACGCTGTGTTTTTTTTATCCTCCATGACTCTGATTCTCTTCTCCCTATCTTACACTTAAACTATGCTCTAGTGTGTAAACATCAGGCAGACTCGGATGCTGTATTGATCGTTTGTGAGCCCTCAATAAATGAAGATCTCTGGATTTCTTGTGGGTGAAGTTTACACAGTCTGGACAGTGACACAGGTGGCAGGCTAACACATCCTGGAGGGTCAGGCCATGGTATTACAGATGGTTAAGAGGGGGGGAGGGGGGAAGATTTGATTCATCGTCTCGTCTCTGTAAGGATGTGGTCTGGCTGTCTTGTTTTGGATCTGCGAGATTGATTGTATATGGATTATTCTAATATTCTAATCATTATGAAAGATAAAAATGTACTAGATGTTTGTGTGAGCATTATCACAGTTTATAACATAAGCTATAATGTGTGTAAACTACTCCACACAATGACCGAGTAAGTGTGACTATAGACAGTGTCTGGAGCTTCTTGGTTTCATCAACATGCACCGATATTCAATGTTCCTGAGGTTCCAGAGGTTTGTAATTGGATTTAAGTCTCTCTTTCACCAGGTGGAATCCAGTACCCACTTAAATGAAATACTGTGGAACACATCTGTATTTCAGACAATCTCTCATGGGATGTAAAAACATGATTGGGCTTAGATAACCCAGATGTGGTTTCGAATAGAAAGATGGACATGTTATGTACTGTCAAAGACAGCTTGAGTGTCTCTTGCATTTAACAGAATCGCATATACATACACACACACACACACATATATATATATACGATATATAAAACGATCAGTTTATTCTATTGTATAATTAAAAACGTGTGTTTAACCACAATAAGCTTTGTTGTTCTGTTCCATTTTAAGTCTAGTTCATAGAATAACACAACAGTATTATTTTAGTCAAGCACATTGTACTTTACAATGAACTAATCAATTTATTGGGCCCAGCTATTTTTTCCACAACATATTATAGTCTAGTACAGTATAAGTAATGCTTTCGTTGTATATCCTGGCTTGTTTGGAAGCGGGGGTGAGAGTTTAATATTAGCTGTGCTACAGAAGCCCTTGAGCAGAGAGGATCAAGGGTTTTATTTACTTTAGTGCCCAACAGTGACTGCATAGCAGAGCTGGGATTCGATCTCTCTACCTACTAAACTATCACTGTTCCCCAAAACGATTTTTGTTTGTACCCAATTACGATTACCACATTTGTTCTACTATCCCTGCGTCAATTGTTCGTATTCATTGTGCACATGAATCATGTTTTCAAACCTTTTTCTCTTAAAACTAGTTTATATAGAAAGGACTTGAATATCACTTGTTCAGAAATAAAAGCACTTTGTAATAAAATGGTTGGCTGAGCTAAAATGTCTCTGTAAACAGAACAAACGAACTCAACAGTGACAAATTTGGTAACACAAAAAAACTTTCATTTTGCATTCTTGAAACACAATCCTGAAACATCCGTAATGAAAAACACACAATTATGTTTCCGTGTCTTTTTACAATCATGTTCAGCCAATCTTTATAAATATTTGTACAAAAATAGGTCCGTGGGAAAATATAATTTAATAAATGTTTTGAAATATGTTTGTAATTATTTATTTAGAATAATTATCTTAACTTTTACATAGTTGAGAATTATGGTTTGTACTTTTTGTGATAAAACAATTAATCTTTAGTCTGTTTTGGTTGAGTTACCTAAAGTGTTCCCATACAAGACAGATTTTATATTAAAATCCACTGTTAAGCCGATTTATATCACGAGTTTCCAACCCTGTACGGGTCTTGGACATTCAATTAAAAGGTGTTCCAAGGTTTCGTCATCGCTACACGTCTGGACAGGGCATCATTCTGTTTTTACATAGACTGCACATCTCACCACGAGTCTGCCAACATTAATCATGTAGAACGTCTCTCACATTCTCAGATATGATTTCAGTTTGAGAGTTATTATGTGCTTTACTCTTTAGTTCATTCAGATATTTATGTTTAAATAACCCATTATACATTTTCACTTATTACCTTTCGAAAATCTCTTGATACTTGATCCATACCCAATCTGTGTTTAATAATGTAATTTTTTTGCTGGGAGGTCCAAATATAATAAATGAATATGTTTATTTTACTTTTCTCTACCTTTTCCTGTCTTTTTCTTATAGTTACTCTTTTCACCTAACACATAATGCACTTGTGTGAATGCCCAACTCAAACCACCCACAGCTTTATCTTTAAACCATATTTGTCTCTTTGTAAACTCTCGTGTGTTTCATTAAATGAACTGTACTCACACCATATTTAATTTCTTTGTACATTTCTCATCAAATTGAAAGATTGAAGCTACACGCAGTCATTTACACAAAATATTTTTATAATCTTTATTTTTGTTTTGTAATTGGCTATATTTCACTTAGCTCACTCAGTTTTTATCTAATTTTTTTATAAAAAAAAACTTCTAAACTTTTTATATCCAATGATGTTACCTGTTAAACACACATGACAGATCGATGAGATTTGATCTCGGGTCTGCCACGTTTAGAACTGAGACTTTAGGACGGCGAAAAGCCTTAAATTACAGATTCAGTGAAACAAAAGAACAATTCTTGTTTATGTTCCACAGCAACTGATCAAATAAACTTCATGCATCTCAAATTGTTTTCAATATCGAACAGTCGTCTTTCAGCACACCACAAACTGCTTTATTACAGCATTCATACAGGTAAAGTGCTATTGAGTACATCAAACACTGCAACAATAACATTCAGCTTCATCTTCTTATCGGCTTTACGGTCTATTATCCCAACTGCCATGTGCTGATAAGGTTTAACTAAAGCTCAACAGCTGCTGGCGAAAACAATACCAAAGCTACACTTAACGTGTATGGCAGCGATGCATAAAAAGTTCTGGCTATACATGCATACATATATATATCAAATCAAATCATAGTTTATTCGTCACATACATAGTTATACACAGTACAACCGGCAGTGAAATGCTTTATAACCTCTCCATCCGAACACTGAAAATTATGGTTA
>JAOUQU010415782.1:0-11120 GCA_028566735.1 Ammoglanis amapaensis
GACCAATGGAATTTGGCCGACTAGTAATTTTTTTGGTCGACCAACGAATAATCGATTATTTGCGGACAGCCCTAGTTATAATACAGTACACATGGAGTTAAATAAACATTAAAAAAAATTTAAATATAAGAAAACATTTAGTAAACAAGATCAAATGTACCGTTTTGACTGCGGTGTGACGACGTGAGTAGATGGAGGGGGGAGGGCGATATCCCACTACATGAGAACGTCATTGTATAATCGGGAGTAACTTCACTTCCAGATTATAAAAACGTGTCCAGTGTCTGTTGTTCACTTCCACCTGCCGTATTTCAGTCATGATTTCTGACACACTTTTTTTACACAACATTTTTAGCGAAATGTTTGGTTGTTATCCGAATTGGACGCTATCAGGGGCGTTCGTTAACCGAGTTTCCACTGTACTATAAAACCTGAGCCACTAAGATTAACTGAATTTGAAAGCTGTTACCCTATATAGTGGATTACAGTGGACTTGATGTGCTTGTCAGAAAAAAATACATATACAGGATGTTGGCTGTTTGTTATGTTATACAAATGCACTGTTAACATTAAAATAAATGAATTCTGTCATTGATATTGCATTATTGTTTGTTATAAATATTAAGTATAAAGCTTTGTGTGATTTTGTACTTATTTCGTCACTAGAGTGCATAAACTAGTGCATTGTAGTAAAAGGGCTGTATAAGGAAAAGGGCATCCAGTGTATAAATTATAAAAAATCAACGTGGATCATGATTCATTGTAGTGACATCTAACTGGAGCAGTCAAAAGTAGAACAAAATGGTCATGTTTCTACATAAAATCTGACATACCATAATTGTTCACATCACATATTGTTTTTTAAATAATTTTAGCTTGAAAGCATATTTTTTCTTTTACTTGAGTAAAAGCATTGTCAGGATTGGACGAGCTCATGTCACGTATACCAGAATTGTTCTTCAGAAGCCCATCATATTTATCTTCTGAGAAAAGAGCTTATAACGCCACCCCCTGCTCTTCTTTTCCTCCTAGAATTATTTATTTATCTCTGTCATTTTCTTTGGCATTAAAATAATGTATGAGAAACTCTAGAAGGGATTGAAGTGTGAAATAGCCCTTATTTTTTCTTTTATTGTTATGTAAGTCTGTGATTACGATCAATAGGTAATCATAACGGTGTACTTGCTTTATATAAATGTAATGCGTTTTCAGTGAGAGAAGTAAATAAATGTGCTTTTGGATCCTTTTATTTAGTCCAGTACTAAAACTTAATTTGAGGGTGATTGTGGTGACTGGTGTGTGTTTAAAAATACAATAAAATGGAAAATGAATTGAAATGATTTTTTGAAGAGAAAATTGTAGCAATTAAATAATGATTAATTGCTAGCTTGTCCATTTGCAATGTAATTGAAATTTATTTCAGCTGATTCTTAGTTTAAATTGAAGAGCTCACATTTGTAGAATTTAGCTTACACTTTAAGAGTTATGACTGCATACAATTTGATCAATCGAGGGTAACAGTGGCAACTTGGCAGCATCTGGGCTTGACTTTAAAAAATACTTGAGTAATTTTTAAATATTATTTCTGCTGATTTTATTCTGCGGATACCCATTCAAAATGTCAGAGTACCTGTGTAAAGTGACGATAAAGATTCTATTCTATCAGTCTAGTACATAAAGTAGTCTAGTCTCAGTGTCAAATTGTTTTAGAAAATTAAAGAATATGCTGCAGTTCTAAAAGATTCTGTTCTCACAATAATACCTAAATAGTACTGCAACGAATTTATCATTATTTTAACCTTGTTTGACTCTGTGTGAATTTAATGATTGTTTACGGTTTAATTACATGTAAATTCGATAATTACAGCTAAATCTAGACTATTTTTGGACTGTTGGTGTTTAGAATTAAAAGTGCTAAATATTGTAAAAAAAATTAAGTTGTAACTTTTTTCCATAAACGTTTGTCTCAGATTATTTACTAATTTCGGGGAATCATTCATTTAAACAAAATGACATTTGAAAGAGTTGTTGCAAACATTAACTCTAGAAAATTAAGGGTGTTTAATTTGATTTGTGAGGTTGACAGGATTATTGATCTAGACAAGGCTCACAGACTTTGTCATCTGTTCTTTTCTTCTCTGCCTAGACTGTATAACAGAAAAAAATGCTTAACTTTGTTATCGCAAGCACTGACAGCGACATTAAATTTCTTTCCACCTTCGTCTTCTTTGCTCCCTGTGAAACTTTGCTTGAGAACATGACTTGGCCAGATGGGAAATGCCTCATATTGCACATACCAAAAAGTGAAACTAGTTCCCAAATTACATAATTGACTACAATTTTCAAGACTATTATTATATATTTGACTGGATCTATGTCCAGTCGAATGAATGACAACCACACTGTATTATTGAGACAAACAAAAAAGTGATGTTGAGGTCTTTAAAGCCGTGTAAACGAAACATTTATGAGGTATGTTCACAATTAAGCCGATGTGTGTCATGAACAAATATCTGCTGCTATATTAAATATTTATACGGTCAGGTAAATAACACACTGCAAGACTCTAGCTATTTTTTTGTCTAGTAATGATTAGCTCTGTATGCAACATCCTCTAATTATCTTATTACTGCAAGTATGAGAAAACAACACAGATACTAGACTGCATTCAAACAAAGTTCCTAGTTTTTTGTAGGGACCTAAAATTATGAATAATTAAGATAACGGTATAACCATAAAATTCTCCCTTAGTCATGAAGTTTAAATTAGGGTTATTCACAGCTTTCAGTCAAAAGGAGAAAAATAACAGCCGTCTGTATGAGCAATGGGGAAATAAGGAGAGCATAGCAAGATCATCTGTTCCTGTCTTACACGTCAACTAGCATTTGTTAGTCTGTCTTGCTCATCGGCCAGCATGGATGCAGTAGGTTATGAAGAGGAGGAATTTAATTGAGATTTAGCCAATAGTGTCCAATCCCTCCACTACCACTGGAATTGAAGCGCACGTTTATCAATCTGCTTCAATGGCATTAAGAGTGGCTACAGTTTCATTTGTCCATTTAAATCACTGCAAATCATCAAAGTTTTGCTTTTCGTTGGACCTTACGTTGTTTGTGAAGACACAAGCACAACCAAACGCAAAGAAATAAACAAAACAGCGAAGAAGTCTGTTTATTACGAAATAAATTTATGATCTCATGTTATTTAGAGGAAAAAATAGAAACAAATCAAATACATAAGAATATTTTCCACATATGTTTTGGATTAACCTACATGACCTAATAAGTGTCCAACGTTACTGATAAACAAGTGAAAGACTTGAGAATTGGTGTCAGAAGCTTTTGTCTAGACTAGATAAATCAGTCTGACACCATTCAGTTCAAATCATCAGAATAAGGACAGTGTCGTTTTTCAGGGACTTGCACTAGGAACGGAAACACATCTTAAAAAGTCTCTAAGCTTGTTTTTTAATGATTCCAACCTTTTGAGATCACAAAAATCACCATGACCTGTCGACTGAAATAGCAGATCTCAAGCCACAGAAGTGTGAGCACCCCTGTGGTACACCAGCTGACCATTAAGCATTGAAAGTTTCTATTATGAACATGTAAAGGTCAGAAGTGGTCCAAAACAGGTGACCATTGTTTAATTAATCATATATTTAAATTATTGAAAACAGATTAGATTAAAGTTGATGGTAATAACATTTAAGCAATTAGAGATGCAACGCATCGCATGTAGTGTGCACATTGTAATATACACATACTGGTGATCTTGCACCATGTGTGTATGGCATAAGAATCAACCTTAACTAACATTTTGTCATTAATATAGCTATTTACTGAAAAAAGTGTGGTTTGGGGCAATTAGCAGATATTGCCATTATCGAGTATTTACAAAAGTAAATTGTATACTCTGCGTACCACCTTACATCATCTGCACCCCTAATAGCAAAAACATTCCCATATAGCAGTGGCCTCTTTTGGAAGGATAATGAATCCTGCCACACTGTAAAAAATGTACAGACATTTTCATGAGCTCAAGAGATTTGCTTAGCATCCACATTTTCCAACACAAAGCTCAATCCAGATGAGCTTCTCTGAGATGTGCTGGACAAACAAATCTGAACTATGTAAGTCTTGCTTGCATATAAAAGAAGTTAAACTTTAATATGTCAATATGTTAATCAATATCCAACAAAGAACCTAGCCTCAATTCACCCAACTTTTGCCACACTCAAATCTCATTTGAAAAAAGAGCATTACCATTCCAGGGAGAACAATACAAATCGTTTTTCATGTATTTACATGATTTAATGAACTATCAAAATTTCAAATTACAAACAGAGGCTGTTTGTGTGAGTTTAAGGTCGGACTCTTTTTAAAACTACACATCTGTTTATTTTCTATCAGGCACCAGTCACAAACGGTTTATCTTAATATAATTATTTGACTTCAAAGTTTCAAAATGTCAATGGCACTGTTGGTAACTATGATTAGCATGTTTTAGTGCTTGAAGTAAACAGCATTTAGAATTGTACATTTTAAATTTGATTCTTGTGATACTGCCATGTTCACTACATAACACCATTTTATTGCCAGTGTGTTTTATTAATAGTAAGTTATCAGTGTAAGGAAACTGGCAAAATTAGCATCTTTATTGAATATGTACTATTTAAAGAAACATTTCCTTTGTTTCCAACTTATTTTACAAACATAGAAAGACACCTTTGGAAATCTTGATAGAGAACAATAAATGCCAGATGGCCCCAGTCACCACTAGCTGCACACCAATCCCAACAACTGGAGCAGCTTGCACATAAGCATGGATTTATGGCCTGAAGGAAGTGACTAATCTTTGGTATGACATGCTCTTCTAACTCAGTTTTTTTGTGAGTCCTGCAAACACTGCTAAAAGCCAACGGTACGTTCACAGACAGAACTAAGTGTGCTGCCCTAATATCACACCATGTATTGTAAATGTGGTGTGTGGTGCTGTCCTATGAAAGCCCTTGCTCTTTTTTCATTTAGGCTGTTATAATTAGGGGTGTCTAGGTACTACAGTCATATCTGGTTAATGGGACCACATCGAGACGCGATCCCATTTGATACAAGATGGGACGTGCTATAACTGTAACAGAATGTTTATTAAATCTTTATTGTTCGATATACATGTAAAGCGGACTACATCTAAAACTACTGTTGCTTACAAATTTGTTCATTGTTTTGTACACAAGTTTTTCGCAACTATCTACAGCACAATTTTTTACCATAATTGACAGGAGGGAATTATTTGCACCTGTTGCTGGACACTCTTGTTTGACTAAACAAGCGGAGATGCAGATGTATCCGATAACCACGCTTCTGGCGACTGTGTGCTTCACTGTGGGAAAGAAAGTGGTGTTCACCTCATGCTGATTTTGCGCTTGTCAACAGAACTTTTTGGATTTCCTGGTAACACGCGTAGCCCAGGTATCCTACCATTTCTTGCTGACCCGCTTTGCATCCACTTTAAGTGGTGACTTGTGGCTTCTTTTTCTTATTTGCTCTCACTTTCTTTGGTCTGATTAAAAAGAATTTATCCAAATCAGGGAATAAAATTTTATTCCGTCCTAATAAGCGGCGGGATTGTTTAACCGGTGGTCCAATTAACCGGATGTATTTAATTGTGTACTGTTCAGAGATTGGACTGAATGAAGAGCTCCAACTCCAACTCCATGTTGACAGAACTACTGCTAGTTATAACGAACCAAGAGTAAATAAAGTTTGTTTAATCTTTAGTCCAGCTGTGTTGGATGGACCTATTATGCATGTGGATCCTACAAGGTTTCTTCCTGTATTTTACAGGGAGGTTCTCTTGACACAGTCACATTAGGCTTGCTCATCTGTGTGTGGGGTGTGTGTGTGTGTGTTTTATTTGGTATTTTGGTGTGTATATCATTTAACTCTGTAAAGCTGTTTTGTGACTATTTCTGTTATAAAAAAGTGCTATACAATTGACTTGACACTTAAATGTTCTGCATTTAGCAGACGTTTTGATTCAGAGCAACTTACAAAAGTGCTTCTATAGTGGCATACAATGAGACTTGACCAAACCTGGCATCATTGTTTCAGAAAAATTATTTACTAAACATGCTAAAAAGAAACAATGACCAGTAGTCAAAATATTTTGAAGACTAACTGTTGTAGGCCTACGACAACTGATTATTAAAAACTGCCTGTGACTGTTGATATAACTAGACTTATTAGACCGAACTAAATATGACATGACAGAATGACATGCATGCTTTTTGAGAACTTAGGTTAACTAGGGTACCTTGGAAGGGATAGTCCTTGTCAGTTTTGTTTATCGTGTGTCTATTTAATCTGATCTTCACCCCTTGTGGATTGGCTATTCTAAACTGTTTTTAAGTGTTGGTGATTGAATGTGAGGGTCACTATGTAACAGTCTTACTGATTGGCATCCAGTGATTCTTGCTGTCTCTGGACCTATTGGTCCAAATTAAGCAACTTCAGTTCAGGCTTCAGTAGTACTACCATATTGGGCAGGCACCCAACAGACGATTTATTGGATCTAAAAGAAATCAAGAAAAGAAAAAAAGTCTGGATCTGGATCTTTAAATTACTTTGGCATTATAATGGAAAATTCTGGTCAGAGAAGTGACTCACAATTGATTGCCCATGGGGTTATAGATGTGTCAGGCACAGAAAGGTCACTCTTTCCTTGTCTGCTAGGAGATACATTCGGCCCTGCAAAGCTTTTCTGAATTTTTCACATCATTACTCTGTCTCTATTTATAGTAGCAATGGGGATGCACAATGTTGTGTTAGTTCATGCCAAATGCTTCTCTTAAACCTATTAGGTTTAGAAAATGGATTTCTCAGGCGTGGAGAAAATCTGCTATGAAAAAGTTTGTGTATTATTGTTTGCGGGGGCCCTAGTCATATAAAGGCCTAAATCTCTTGGATTTTTTGAATTCTTTTTGATGGAGTATTTGGGGATGATGGTACAGCTGGTATTGCACAGCAAACTAGGTTTTTTTTGCCTGTCCACATGTGTGAAAGCATTTAGCACTTTTAATACATATGCAGTCATTTCACCGAATAAATGGCTCCTGAATAAAGGTGCAAATATAAAAATATTCTAAGGCTCCATTTACATCTTGGATAAAACTTTTCAAAGTTTCAAAGTTGTCTATGCTATGTATAATTACGGGTGGAGTCAGTAGCACCTTGAAAGTCTGATCGGTCAAACCACAAATAGAGGAGTCAGGATCACAAATGGCTACTTATTAAATGTTAGTGTAAACTTTAATGAGTGCTAAAGCATAGTTCAGAAAACTGATGGTAGTTTCTACCCTCATGGTAGTTCAATCAATTCTAAATGTTTTTATCTGTCTGACAATAGCACTTATATAATACCTAGATTTTTAATACATGCTAATGGTGTTTCAATTTATTATTTAAATAAATAAATACAAATTTTCTCTTTCGTGGGACTGATTAGATTTTCCAGCAAGCCAATGTGGCATGAATGAAATGAAAGAAATGCCCCAGATTTAACAACTGTGTGCCCATGTCAAATTTGCATCTTCTCCCACAAAGCTGCAAGCAGTTGTGGGATGCAATGTAGTCAGCATGGATTCAGGATGAAGCCAGCTTCATCAAACAGCTTTGGAATGAAGTGGAAAATGATTTGATAAAAACTCCAAGCTTATGGTCAGGTCTCCACATTCTTTTGTGAGTGCATAGTTTGTGCAGTTCCAGGCAAACAAAAGTCAAGCTAAAGCATGTAGCTAGATCAAGCTTTTAAAGTGATTTTCATAGCAGTGAAAACACGATATTTTGATTAATAAAACCAGACAGATAAAGAAATGAAATGTGTATCAAGATAAATGCACATTCCGCTCAGATCAATTTCATCACTTTATGTAGAGTCAGGGTGATATTTCATCACCTCAAGTCATAAATGGCTATTTCAAGAAAGGTAATGATCTTATATTTTCACATTTGTGTTAGTGACAGAACATAATGAAATACTTTTCTGGACAGTACACCTAAGCTCGGACATCTCGGATTGTTTTTGTGTTGTTTTTGCCAGAATAAGTCACCCATTAAACATGACTCGCGTGTACAGGCTGAGAGAGAAAAGAAAATTTCATAGACCTCTGGCACCTCTTAGCTCACTTGTAATATATGTTTTAGAGTTGGTACTCATAGGCAGAAAGACTTGAAATGCACCCGGAACACTGCACTGACCAGCAGTTGTAGCCTAGTTGTTAAGGTGCTAGACTGGTAATGAGAAGGTCGCCGGTTAAGTCCCACTACTGCCAAGTTGCCTTTGTTGGGTCCGTGAGCAGGGCCATAACCCTCAATTGTTTCTACTAAGTGCAGATTTGCTGTCAGCCAAAACTGAAGGATTTAGAGAAAGATTTAGTTTTTTAAATGCTTGATCATTTTACAAGTCGAATTAATAGTTCATAATGAATGGAAGGAAAATTTCTGACCCACTGAACAGCATCAAATTTATTCCATAGCTAATGAAAGTCAAAACTAATTAGACATAATGAGCAATATGGATTAGCCTGACCTCAGTGTGTGGTTCAGGAAATTTTTGATTACTTAAAAATAAGAAGTCTACAGAACTTCTTTATGTCAGAAACACATTCAGGACCATGGAAGAGTGATTTAATTTTGTGTGATTTAAAAGGTCAATCTGACTGGTAGAAAGATAAATAAGAATAAAATGTAGTACAAAAATATGTCATTATGTAGTGGTTCATTCATTTATTACTGGAAAAACGTCATATTGTAGCAGCTAGCCAAAGGGTCGGCTACAAGTTTTTTTTATAAATATATTTTATATCAAAATTAAGATCCATAGATAGCAAAAGTATATAATTTTAGTCACTGATGGTAAAACAGTTAGCACATAATAAGTAAATACATAATAGGTTTGCACATTTGGAGAATGCGTTTTCATCAAAAAAAATTTAATTTTGTGTTCATTAAAAAGATTAAATGGTAAAATCATTTTTAGTAAACTTAAACTAAGTACAAGTACTACAACAACAACAAAAAACAAACAAAACAATATTGGTTAAATTTGTTATTGGACAGTTGCATTCTCCAAGGTTTCAGTAAAACTAATAATTGTAGGTCATTAGGTAGATGCAATAGTCAATGAAACTAAAGGCCGTACATATGCCACTGCTAATGTTTAGGAGTTTTGTTGCAGAATGGAAACAGCGAGGACAGAAGGTGATGGCACAATGGATCACGAACAGCACTCTACATAAAGAGACAAGAGCCAATCAACAAGTAAGATTCATTTATCCTTAAAGTGCTATCTAATTCACAGGCATGGAAATGAAGTCCTAAACTCTAATTACTTTTAAAATACGCATTTGATGTGAAACGTAAACTTAGTAGATTTACCTAGCTTTCATATCTAGTGATTACTAGTTAATATATATTATGAGGGGGTTTTGCAAATCTTTTAAAAGTGTTTAAGATGTAGAAGAGGGTAAAATACAAGCCTGTTTTTATCTACAAGTCATGTATTTTTGAAGTTAGAATGAATGAGTTTTATTTTATTTACGCTACTTATCACAAACACACCTCATTGTGATGTATTCATCTCTTCAGTTGCTTCACAGAAGCCGAAATTACAGAGCCGAACATCTCAGCAGTAGTCTTCTTAGAATGTTTTTTTCTTATTTACCAGAATATTGAGCATGTGATTATAGCTTCCTCGTAGCAGTGTTCTGCACACAGAAAAATCTATAGTGCTCTAGTTCAAAATGAGCTGGCAAACTTCAATAACACACAAAACACTTATGTAGACAGATATACTAGTGGCTGGAAGAGTCACCAGTGCTTTTACGAAGAAGAGCACATTCTGTCCCTGCTCACACTCACCAAACACCGTTCAGGAAGTGCAGCACTATGAAGAAGTGTTTGCGTTTTACCCGTCAGCTTCAGTTTTTCTCATTTGATTTGAGATAAAATGAGTAAACACAACATGCAATTTTTAAATAAACATTCCATTTATTGAAGTAAAAATATTATTAAGAACCTACATCACCCATATAAAAAATGTCCTCATAAACCAAAAGCTGAGGTCATAAATTAAACAATGGCAGTGACGATATTTATTTGGAATAAATATTTTTGTTTTTTGGAATTCACTAGGCAAATACCATCACATCTCTGCTAGTCTGTGCTTTCTTTATGATTAAATGTTTGGTTGAACATTTAGCCATTCATGCACCGCTGCTTTCACATCAACACACATGTCTTCTTTCTGTTATAGCTTCTCTGCATGGTCCTACTCTCCTTTGCTCACAATTTCCAACAAAAATAAATAAAATAACTGATTGGGCCCTAATGCCAGTAACAACTGCAGTCAAATGCTTGTCATAACTTGCAGTCAGTCGTTTAAATCACTATGGAGGAATTTATCCCACTCTTCATTTCTACAGTATGGATTCAGGGCTACAGCCAGGTCATTTGTTCCCACAAAGCTAACCTTATATGGTAGAGGTAGATGTAGCTTAGAAATAGGATTCTATTAAATTGTTAGAAACATGTGTATAATTGTACAATGTTCAAACATGCCAATTTCATGGAAGCTATAATAGTTGACACAGCTTCCAGAGTAAGTTTTTAATCGGTTTACACATTTTGACCAACCAAACTGTCGTATAATCGTTAGGACTACTTCAGTGCAGATTACCCAAAAAGGCTTGTTTCACAGCTTTAATACGATTTTCATGGCCCTTAATCAGGTTGGGAATATCAACAAAGGTGCATACTGGATAGATATATAACATGCTTGGTTAGAGTTTATCAATTATAATGGTGTTTATGTGAATCTCCATACAACCTGGAAATGTCAAACTATTCCTGCCTTCAAATGACAAAATAATAATAAAAATCTAATCTTGTATAACACATATACAGTAGTTATAATGGAATAACATGACATTTATGACATTTTCGGAAACAAAGGCAATGGCTGCATTCATTTACTTGTGAATTACATTTACTGTGTGTGTGTGTGTGTGTGTGTGTGTGTGTGTGTGTGTGTGTGTGTGTGTGTGTGTGTGTGTGTGTGTG
>JAOUQU010415791.1:0-11119 GCA_028566735.1 Ammoglanis amapaensis
TATATGGTTTTTTTTTTACTATTACTGTTTTATTGTTTTACTTGTAATCTGAAAAACGCTCCTAAACAAAACTCTATTATTCCTATTATTATAAAATCAAATGACAAAATCTGTAGGGGTGAAAATCAACCGGCGGTCGAGTTCTAGGGTTAAATAAGTAAGAACATGATATAAGAGATGAGATAAGATTTTAAGTACGATGAAGATACAGACAACTTACTCGCCTTTACTGCGACTCCTTATTCGATACTCCTTGTGGTCTGTCATCAGTCTTATATTGCTTTGTATTGCAAGTCACAGTTTTGAGTAGGTTTGGATAATCGTGACTGTTAAAATATGAATGTGACTCTTTAGTCTTACCACAGTGTCAAAATCGTAGTCTTTAGGCAGAATTTGACTGCAGGTGAGACAGTCCGTTTGACAATCACTGCGTCCAGGGACACACAGTCCCATCAGCAGCAGAATCCAAAGTGGCGTCTTCATCATGCACTGATCTGATGACCGCAACGCTGGAGACACAAGCGAGAGAAAAAACAGATGAATTCAAATGAAATGCTGATTATATCATTGGAATTATTATCACATGACTTATGATCACTGATCAATATGAATTTGGATATTTCAAGATGAATCGAAAATAATAAATAATCTTGGCTGATTGGCTCACATATTGAGACTCTGGAGCGATGGTTATGAAGTTGTCTATGACCAAGATTATATATACAGACAGTAGATTTATGACTTAATGACAACAGCTACTATAGCAAAGCCAACGTCACTTAAGCTGTAGGTCGTCCTGAAGGATAAAATGGTTTTTAAAAGACTAGATCTGTGAAGACCGATTGCCGTTGCCGTAAATCTATCAACTCGCAGACTTTTTTTTTATTCAGGAAAAAAACCCTCAAGTAATTATGTAAATTATTGATAATCAATATGATGTCAATGTAACATTCAAGGCAAACCCAGGAGAGTAATTATAAGGCAGCTTAGTTGATCTTAGACACGCCATGAAGAAAACATGACCTGTAAACATCAACCGCAGATGTAAGTGAGAGGACACACAATCATCGATGCTGTAATGTCAGTCAGCTGATTAAGTTTTATTGATTTCCTGGAGAGATTCCACTCTCATCCCATTCATAGATTTTGTGCTTACGTACAAACCTTTTGCACACTGGCCTACATTCACATCGTTCAGCCTTGTCTAAGGAAATCTATTCCAGCCTACTCAAGCGTAAATTCTTTTCATTTCTTCTTTCACATTTAGAAGAGAGATGGATGCGCAAACAATAATCTTTCATTCCTCCAGCCATAATGTATTAATCAATAACCGCCTCGTTCGGATAAAAGTCGGTTCGAGAAAAACGACGGTAATTAAATACATCTTGGACAGCACATAAATCCAGCAAGAGGAATTCCCTTTAACGTTGTGAATCTTTTAGGAGGAAACCCACAGTTACCAATAGTGTGTATCAAACGCAGGACGAGCTCGTTATCCTATTCTCCTATTCAGGGTTTCAATCTCTGAAAGGGAGGGAACACCCTTGGACAGGTCACCAGTTTATCACAGGGTGGTTAGTAGCTCAGTTTGACTTGCATTTCTTTGGATTTGTGGACTATTAAGGCAAACAAACGACAACAAACTCAGTAGAATTAATGATCAACAAACAAACTAATGAATCAATACTTAAGAGAAACAATAAATGAACAAACATTAATATATACAATGATGTCATTAGTAGTTTATCGGTTCTCTAAGGTATTGATTCATCAGAATTTATTTTAGAATTTAGAATTCTTCACCACTGTGATGTTTACACATATAAGAATTCTGTTCTCTGCATTTGAAGCCAATCCATGCAGTGAACACACACATTTACACAGTAGTGATCGCACGCAGCGCAGTGTGCAGCGCTAGCCATGGCAACCCGAGGAGCAGTTAGGAGGTAGGTGCCTGGGTCAAGTCATGTTAGCTCAGGAAATCAAACCGGCAACCTTTTGATCACGAGCCCAGTTTTATAACCACAAGGACACTATCACATTAGTTTGCTGTTTTTATAATTTATGGCTTAAAACAGTGAAAATAAATAAAACACAGAAAGATTTACACAGGATTAGACATTATATAGGATTGGACATTATATAGGATTAGCCATTATATATTTTTAGATATGTCATGGGTTTGTACACTATAAAAGATTGGACATTATATAAAATTGGACTTATATAGGATTGAACATTATTATATTATTATATATATACATTTATATTTATATTATTAAGGATTCGATATATTCTACTCTATCATTCCTACACTGGGGTTTTAAATAGATCTGTGTCACAAAAACTGCTATTTAAGTTATGATCTAAAATTTTATTCTCTTCACAATGCATTACTGCCCAAAACACTGTTTTTATCTGTGTTGGTTTAGTGATGAAACTGGACCTGCCAAATATTTGTGGTTAAGATAAAATAGGAGGTTTGACCCGGCATTCGGAGTAAAAACTGTGGTCAGGATGTTATGTGGACCAGGACGTCTGTAGCAACAGGAGAACTTGTATAACATCATGTGTTGTAAATAGAGGAAGGAATAGATAGAAATACATGTTCATCATCTCTGTAGACTGAATGCAAATTGCAATTTGATTATGTTGCACGTCCACGGTTTTTATGGGGGTTTATAGAAAAAGAGAAGCCATAAAGGTTGAATGTCCACCACCTAGATCCACGGTCCCAAACAAATCAATACCTCACATAAGAAAACAATCAATGAATATTACCATCATCCATATAGCCATACTGAGCACATTTACTCTGTGATTTATATTCGCCATTAATCTGGGTTGTAAACATGCTTTCTTCATGTAATAAGTAATGTAACTGAAATCACTGCAGGTCATTTAGTAAAATAATGGGGTGCGTATGTGTCACGGATGAGGGAAGTGCAAAACTGATTCAGATGAATTAGTCCTGGCAGGGGGGTAAAATCAAACATCAACTAATGATGCAAAGGTCTGTGTGATGATCAACGTTCACCTCTAAATGATTCTTTTTCTCTTTGACACAATCTGACCACAATTTCAAAATGTACATAAATATTGACTTAAACTTGTTATTACCCGTTGCGGCTTATCAAAATATATAAACACTGTATATAACCACATTTACAAGGGAAGAAAATATTCAGCAGAATTACGTTCAAGTTCTGTTTGGTTTAGCGCTCCAACCCAGTTTAGATTTTTCATGCGGCCCCTTTAGAAAAAACTGCCCAGCTCAAGTCTAGATCTTCTGATGTCATACACGAACCACCCAAATCCAGATGATCAGACTTTAATCAGGCTTTGTTGTGATTTTGGTGTCTGTTTGACATGCAGCTCAGTAACACGGTTGTTGTGTTTGAATCCGATCTCTGATACACCTCCACTGTTGGGTCCTTGAGCAAGACCCTTAAGCCTGTCTGCTCCAGGGGGTGCCGTAGGATGGCTGACCCTGTGCTCTGACCCCATACTTCCACCAGAACTGGGATATATAATGAAAGGATTCTGTTGTACTGTACATCTGTATATGTGTACAATTATATTTTTCTTTACCGGGTTTTGAAAACGTGCAAATGTCTTACAAATGAAAAAGATTATGAAAGTTGTTTTTTTCTTCTTGTCAACACACATTAATCATAACTTTAGTTACATTGGAGAAGTTTTACATCATCTAGTCCAGTGTAGAAACGATGGTTCCAATGCAAGAACAGACTCTGGACAAGATAGCGATCAAATACAACCGTAATACTGTGCCGTAATACACACAAGTGATTAAAAGCAGCCAATCCACCTTCTGCATTTCAGGGTGTGGGAGTAAACCATGTACAAATGGAGAATAAATAAAATAAAGCTCAAGAACATAGAACATGTCCACAGAAACCATAGTGTTGTACGACATAATGACCTGATAAAGATCCATTTAAATACCACCGATGAATAAACAAAGAAAACATTTAACAAGTAAATAACAACTCATTAAAAAACACAATGTCGTTAACTAAACTGAACTAATCAGTAATTTATGTAGTGCGTAGTAAATTAAAATGGTTCTTTTGGAACTGTGTATCAGTAAAATAATGATGCCTTATGTAAAGGGACTGGTGCACAATATTAAATGTAATATAAACAGAATAGCAATAAAGAAAAAACAATAAGCAGTAATGATTCTCTCCTCAGTTTGAAACTCACGATACATCAGAAATGACTGGCAGAAAGTAAATAAAAGCGCCCAATGTGGTAAATGAAGAAGTAATGAGCCGTGCACTCATCTACTTCAAATTCACATGAACAAATTGATCAAACTGATTGATTGATAAAACAAAATTACAATATCAGTATCATGAGAAGACCTGAGGTCAACAAATTCTGCATATCATCTAGACTATTTTATTAAAAATTTCTTTTTTAAAAAACACAGAATTCTTACATTTAATTAACTCAAAGCATTCGACTCAAATAGTCGATGAAATAAATTTGATTATATTATTGCACAATTTTTAATTTGAAATGTAATTGCCTTTAAATACACTATTTCGCCCCCCCCCCCGACCCCACACGTACCTGTTCTGAGTGCAGATCAGGCACCTGTCCTGAGGAGAAATGTAAACTGGTGCTACTCTCTCTTTTCTCTCTCCTGCTGCTTGGATTGGTGAGGATGCTGTTGCTCAGCTCTCTTTATACTGACACATCCTTCTGTGTCGTCCAACCCCTACCCCCCCCCTACCCCCCCCCCCCCACCCCAACCTTAATAATTTACTGGGGAGGAAAACAGGGGAAGAGTCTCTAATGTACAGATGTGGCTGGGTACACCTCGCTTGTGTCAGCACAGACCTTTAAGTAATCATCTACGCCAGGCTCAGGAACATGAACAAACTAAAATCATAAAAAATACATAATAAGGAAATATTAGTAAAACATTTTCTTTTACTAATATATTTCTGAAAGTCAAACGTTTAGTGCATTTGATTTCATTTTAACTTTGTTAAACTTTGCCAGCTTTAAGGTTTTTTTTTTTTAATTCAAGTATTCAGGGTGATTAGTTAATAATAAAATAATAATAATAATGATTGTTGTCATCGGTATTTTTATCATTTGAGGTATTATTCATATTAGTATAGTATATGTTAATAATAACAACAACTACTACCGATACTAATAATAATAGCAGCTTTTTAAAATCTCAAAATGATTTGCAAATAAACTATTAAACATTTAGTTTATAAAAAAAACACATTGCAATCCTCTTCAGGATTAAATAATACGTGAACAAGAATAATTAATTGAAAAAATTTAATCTACATTTGTAAATACATAAAACAACTTTTAAGATAAAAGTTATTAAAACCATGAATACTGTAGTGTGGTTTATTATGAATCTGAAACACAGGTCGAGCTTTTAATGTATTCCGTAAAGCTTGTATTGAGATTTTGATTATTGTAATTATAAAGTCTCGGACCTGCGGAGATAAAAGAGTCGAGTATTTCAATAAAGTAAAAATAAAACTGTAGCTTAGAAGCCACCAACTGAATGTAACAGACTTATCTGTGATTGCATAGTTCTGGGAGAGAAAAAAATAAAATAAAAAGCACATAAACAGCTGGTACGGGCGAAGCACGAGTGGCACCTTAACCTCACCAACTGGCAATTCATGTGCATAAAACGGATTTGCCAACTGTGTCGGATCCTGTATCACGTCACCTCTGGGATGATCTGCTCTTCTAGAGTCACCTGAAACTCAGCAACATGCGTTTGTAGACAAATTAAAATTATTTGACTTGTATGATGGAGAACGTCTGTCGTTCTGCTTCTCCTGTCCAGCCAGGGTTGATGATGGTCGAGCTGATGGACATGTTTTGACCCTCTTGAGTAAAAGATTGTCACACGAGAGTCACCATCGGTCGTTCTTTATCTTTATGCATCCTTCTTATTTAGGGATTTTTGTGCTTTTATTTTAACAATACAGTTCTAGGAACAGATAATGGGCGTTAACCGAGGTTCCACTGTGTTCCAAATTTGGTCAGATATATTGGTTTCTTATGCACCTACCGCTTGGTAAATTGATTTTGATCAGCAAAGGGGTTTTGGACATTTCCTGAAACGTAAAGTAATAAAAAAACAACAGTAATATCTGGATCCTACTGGAATGTGTGTTTGTCATGAAACTCTGTTAATCCCACATATAGGGTTTGTTGTCAACGACACCGCGTTGTTATTTTTTTGGCCGCTCACCACATTGTGGTGTTGTCAGACATTTAGGGATATGTGGACACATGAACCAGATGGTAGCTGAGCTGTTTTGCGTTGGAGTTTCCATTTTTACCCGATGCATTTAGCTGCATGCCAAAAACCAGATCATTGCTTCTGATCATCTCGGGCATTGCAGATTTATTACTTTACCTGCTCTGATGATTGGACGCAGATAAGCCAGAATTTGTAGAAATGTTTCTTTAAAAATGCGATGCGAGTTTTATGCAAGTCAGCTTGTGTGAATTCGTATAACTTTTCTATCATAAAATAGTGCTGACTTAAGCAGAGGTTCCAGAAAATAATATAAAGTCACCATGTGCAACCACACAAATCAGGACTCCATTTAACAGACTGATGCAAAGGACAAGCCAAGAATTCCGAGGAAATGTGGTTTAGCAGGTCGTGTGTGTGAATGCAGTAAATCCATCTTTAGATTTAAGTTACTTTACATGTAATACCATCACTACAACAACTACTACTGATGACAATTGACTATTATTTTTATCTAGAATAGTGTGCATTGTTTACTATATTATCATATATGATTATAATCTAATATATTATCAAGTCAAGTACACACTGCAAGTCCTGTTATATCTACAAAGGTTGTTAACATTGCACTAATGTAAAGTTAGGTACAAAAATAAAGCCATTTTGTGTGGCGTTTGCATGTTCTCTTTGTGTCTGTGTGAGTCTGGGTACTTTGGTTTCCTCAGACAGTCCATAAACATGCAATCAGGTTAATCAGAGATACTGAAATTGCCCTTTGTGTGTGTTTGTCTCTGTCCCTGTCTCTGCAACACACTGGCCACCTGTTCAGGTGTTTAGTGTATTCGTCCGGTATCCTGAATAGGATTAAATAGGTGGTAAAGCTAGATAATAAACAGATAAACAGATGGGCGTAGTTTCATACTATAAGTAATTTGGAATTTCAATTAATATCCAAATAGCATCTGATTACACAGTAATGAATACATGTAGGATAAAGCACATTTTAATAGCTGAAAACATCAAATAATTCCATTTCATATTAGAGTACATCGAAAGGGTAAAGCAAATATGAATAATGCATCTGCCCAGCTCTTCTTAATGTACTTTATTTACATGTGAATAACCTGCAAATGGAAACACAGTTTGGCCTACAAGTCCAGACCAGCTGAATATGAACCGAGAGACGAATCTGAGTGCCGGTGTTTGTTCATGTTCAGACTTTTGTTTGTGAAAACCAATATCCACGTTCCTTTCGGGCAAAAGCATAAACAGCTATTTTGCTGTTTCTGAGAAGGAAAAAAAGAGCGGTTCCTATTACCAATGGTAGAACAAGATACTCCCCTGACCATCTTCTGAGCCCGCATGATGCTTTTATTATGTCTCTCGGTTGGAGATCTTAGATGAGCTAAATGAATACAGAATGATATCTGGCTTCAAGGGTCTGGAGTGTTTGGGTCTGACAGATGAGGATCAGCTCAGCTAATAAGGCCTTTAGTACAGCTTTCGTTCAGTCCGTATGGATCCTATATGAGCGGTACAGTTGGAATTTCAGTCTGCACTTCATTAAACGTGGTGACTGTGGGGGTCTGGAAAATCTTAATGCTTCAGAATACCAGAACACTTTGGAACAATGGTGAGCGTCCAGCTTTGTGGGATGAGGTGGGGGTGCAAAATGAGTCTTGTACAGGTATGGTAAGATGAATTTGCTTTGGAAAGAACTCGACAATATCGTTATCAATAGATGAAGCAAAAATGGTATTATTTGGTCATGATGACCATCATTGTTTATGACGTTTGGAAAACGAAAGGCTTTATAAGTCTAAGGAAACTATCCTGAACAGGCAACAAGCTGTGACCATCATATTCATCAGATTTTGAAGTTCGATCTCAAGACATCAAAGTTCAGGTACCGATGAGTCTTTTTAATGGATGTGGAATCATACTGTGGCTTAAGGTTTAAGGCTTACAAAGTGACGGTATTGGATTGGCCATGACCTCAGTATTGTAGAAGATTTAAGGATAGAACAGCAAGAGCGTTTGTAAGTGATCAGTTCTGTCAGGAGAAACTGGCCAAAAATAAAACAGTATACTAATCCTGTACACACATTTAAATAGTTTGAAATATTTAAAAACAATGCATCCAAATACATCCAGAATCATCAAGAATGTGCAGACTAATAAACTAAAAAACCTTTAGATATAAGATATAAGATGCAAATATAGTAGTGATCCTAACTGATCTAAGAGAAGGAATGTGGTGGTATGAATCTGAAGGTGTAGAAAGCATATAATAGAATATAAGAATATAATAGCCTGTTGTGGATGTACTTAAACATAGTAGCAGCCAAAATAAAAAATGTGGAATGTGTGTTAATGTAACCAGGATAAACTAATTTTAATTTTGTGCTATCCCAAATTTCCTGTACTGCAGGAATTTAATGACAAAAGTATTCGTTCACCCATCCTAATGATGGGAATCAGGTTTTCCAATCACTTCCATGGTCACAGGTGTATAAAACATGCATTGACTGTTCTGCACAGAATCCACATTCGGGATAAGTGGAACGGAGACCAAGAGCCGGGACACTTCTCGTGCCAAGATTGGTATTGTGACCTCACAAATGCACGTCTGGAAGAACGGTCAAGAATCCCCATAAACACACTTCAGAATCTTGTGGACAGACGTCACCAGAAGAGTCGAAGCTGTTCTAGTGTGTAAATGGTGGAACCGACGTTATATTGAACACTATGTGAGAGAATACTTTTAGCAATATAGTATATATATATATATATATATATATATATATATATATGCTTTCATCCATTACATAAATGTTTAAGAGAATGGTTTAAATAAGATTAAGTGGTGGTAAAACTATATATCGGAAGACTATATATATATATAACAGTGCAGGGACAGTGTAGCCTAGTGGGTAGAGCGTTGGGCTGGGAACCCAAAGGTTGGGGGTTCAAATCCAGGCTCTGCTACACTCCGCTACACTGCTGGATCCTTGAGCAAGATCCTTAACCCTGTCTGCTCATTGTAAGTCGCTTTGGATAAAAGCGTCGGCTAAATGTAATGTTAAATATAAGACATGGATGATGAATTGTTTTATTGTATTCGTCTGTTTTCAATTACTTCTTTTGTTTATTTGTTTTGATAAATCAACAAGATTGTGGATCAGATACTAAAGGCGTAATAAATAATGAAGGATAAATCTGAATACATGCTGTATGTGCTTCAAGCAGTCGAAGACCTGGGGTGGTGCAGAAAACAGAAAACGATTGAAAGAGAAATGCGGACGAAAGCGTGGGTGAAGATTTATGGTCAGATAAATGATCTTCAGTGATGCGTGTGAAAAATGAATCCACCAGATCTTCATCCAGTTTCGCCTGCTTTGTAAAACCAGATCAGCATTTTCCTGATCGGCCATCAAATTCACCTTTTATGGAAAATCTTTTGAAATGTGGCTTCACGTTTCAGGTGTAGGTGCTAGGTCTTAAGCTCTTATACCTTTTATGGTTCTAAAGCTGTCATGTTTTGGGTTCCTTAATGTTCCTTCTTCCTGAATGGCTTTTATAAAACCAATTAAAAGTATTAAATGAAACCACGATAGCGCAATAGCATATACACCGTATTTATGAGTTCTGATGCCTCGGGATCTGACTGTTCTTCCAGACTACACTTCCAGCTGCTCCAGGTAGGGGGTTTGATTATTATCGATTCGGCATAGTTATTAGGCCGGATGCCCTTCCTCACGCAACCCTCTAGATGAATCATCATGGTTAGGTATAGAACAATTCAGTGTCTCAAATTAACCTGGTTACATGTTTTTGGACTGTGAGACACTTGAAACCGGAGCTGCTGGAAGAAACCCAGACAGACATGGAGAGAACATGCGCACACTGAGAAAGGACTCCAATCAAATCCAATCAAATCCAATCCAACGTTCTTGCTGTCAGGCAACAGAGCGATCCACTTAGCCACCATGCCACCCTTAAGGCTCCAACTATATTACTATCAATTGTGCAGCTTCCACTATACTGTGTGATTAATGATTTGCGGTTGTGGGTTCCTGTGGGGTTGGCAGCATTTTTCAGCATCCGATCTACAATGAACCGACCACTCAGCTACACAGTAATGACGTCAGGCATTAGATTTATAAGAGTCAGTCTGCTACTTAATCTTGTTATAGTTTCTGAGTTCTTATGTGCGAGTTCTTACATTTAGTGTAAAAACGAACACACAACTCGACACATCAGTTCATGCGTTAGATCAGAGAAAATTCGGTCATCTTAACGTATGACACACCGTCTGATGTGTTTTTAAAGCTCAGCAAGGCCATTTATCCTGCAAAGACTCAATCAATCAAGGCAAGAACTGAACACTGGGGTGCTGGGGTAGAAGTGGGGGTGGATGGAGCATTATGGAGCATGATTATTTTAGAGCTAACTAACTTGCTGTAATTAATAATGAATCGATTTTTTCCATAAAGGGGACACAATCAGCCTTTTTTAAATGAGAAAACAGATATACAGGCTTTATAAAACTTGTCCATGAAGTTCTTTGCACAAAATCTCTCTCACATAAAAACATTTTACTAAATGAATTCTCTTCAGATTCATCCATATTTAGAATACACTGTTCCGAATGATGTCACTTCTATGCTAATAAGCTGTTGCTGGAAAGGCTTTTAATCACGTTTTAATTGTCAGAAAACAGACTTATGCTTATATTATGCTTGTAAATTATCTTCTTTTATCATCTTTTATCTTTTCCTACTTTTATACTTTTAAATTGTAGTTTAAATTATTTGTTAACCGTAATTTCGAGTGTTCGGA
>JAOUQU010415802.1:0-11119 GCA_028566735.1 Ammoglanis amapaensis
AAATAAAGTCCGTAATTGAAACTGCGCTTTATAGTTATTGTGTATTGTGTGCGATTACCTTTTAATACGGTGCCGTACAGAAATAAAGTCCGTGATTGAGACTGCGTCTTATAGTTCGGTGCGTCTTATACGTGTGTCAAATACAGAAATAGACCCCGTAATTCAGACTGCGCCCTATAATACGGTGCTTGTTATGGTCCGGAAAATACAGTATATAATTGTAATCTCTCTTATTCTTTTGTAATCTCCCCTACTCTTATTCAACAATCTCTGTTGTAATATCTTGTCATATCTTGTAATCTCTCTCTCTCTCTCTCTCTCTCTCTCTCTCACACACACACACACACATCCATATACTTACAAATGTGTATATAATCTCCCCATCACTAAATTGCATCTATCTATAGGTACATGCATCTCTTCTTGATCTTACTCTCTTTTCGGAGTGTGTTTAAAAAATTTACATACATGCATATAAATTCATTGTTTTGCTCCCAAATTTACTCATCTAGTTTTTCTGATGTTCTTTTACAGGATGTTCTGCAAATGGTGCCCAAGTTCTGTTTTCCGTTTGACTTGGAAAGGTAAGACTCTCCGTTTTGGCCCGTCATTGTAAGTTAGTAAGACAAGGAGACCTGAAGTCCTTTATTCACTTACACAGTATACCAGATTAAAAAGAACGAACAGAACGAATGAAGGGACTGTGCCAGGTAAATCTTCACTTTAGCTTAATTACTCGACCTGATTTTAAAGGCCATGTAGCCATCTAGTGAAGTTAATCTGAAATCTACAGGGACCCTGGCAGCAGGTAAATAAGAGTGCGCTTGTACACCGGGACGGCGCTGTGTGAGGTGTGATGCGGGTCTTTGGGGACATCATAAAGATGTGATCCTCACAGCAGTGGCGAACAGAACTGACTAGCTTGTGAAAACAAAAAAAAAATGAAAAAGTGCTTTTGTATAGTTTTACAGGAAGTGGGGGTGTGATGCTGAGCCATGTTCCGTTCTGTGGAAGCTTCACGGCTGCCATCTAGTGTTGAAATGCAGCGTCGTGCCACATCACTTATGAAAGAGTGGGACTGACTGATTTATCCTTTAAAGTGGATAAAGAGGAGTGTCTTTAAATCATGGAAACATTATCAAGCAATACATTCAGAATGTATTTGTCTGTTTTTTTAGTTTGTTTGCATTTGTGCAAATGTTATGAAACCAAGCTGATCACTGCAGTTTAATGTTTTCTATGTTCTGTAATGTTATATTCACAATTAGTAGCTATAAATATTCATCTTTTAGTATAACACTTTATATATTAACATTACCCTAATGTATTTCTTATTTAAACATCAAGTTTGGATTTGTTACATCATAACTAAACATCTGTTTAAGTAATACTCCATCTCAAATCCTTGAATTCGTTTTTTTTCCACAATTACCCTCCAAACAATCCTGCATGTTCTACAAGTTCTTTTTGAGGAACTCACTGTATGGTTTTCTGAACTTGTACCAAAGTGTTCGGTGCCTAAATAAAGCTTCTACCCGCTTCTTTTGTGTGCCATGCCTGCAGAGTGTCCAAGAACGAGGTGTGCCAGAACTTCACATTTGTCCTTACTGATATTGAAAGCAAGCAACGCTTCGGCTTCTGCCGTCTCACCTCCGGCTGTAAAGTCTGCATCTGTGTGCTCAGGTGAGTCTCCTCAGTACTACAGAGAAAACTGACTTAATGAGCAAATAGTTACACACACACACACTCAAAAAAGCATCATTAATCATTAATCATTAATAGATGACACTCACAAAGGATAAATCGGAAGCCTGCGTGATGCTGAAGCCGTCTAACTTTATTTTGTTCACGCCACAATGTGGTCGAATGTAGAAACTGTTATGTGTCTTTACTTTTTAAAATGATCCCATTTATATTATACAGCTTTAATTCTGATAGTGTGATGTTATGAATGTAATCAACTTATAGATCATACTGTGTGCAGAACTGAAATGTAAAAAGAAACTGAAATTAATGGTATTCATGAAATTAAACATTTATAAAATATTTTAATTCATAAAATATTGTGAAATAATATTGATTAATATTCTTGTCTGATTACAAAAGCAGTTGGACACTTGAAAAACATTATAATAATGTAATTGAATGATATTGTTGTTCGATATTTATTTTGTGGAGAAAATTAAATTAATGTAGTTAAATATCTATTATAAAATATTATATTAGTCTGATTATCAAGACATATTGTGAAGAAAATGATATTCATTTAATTCTCAAGTAACCTGGTTTACCTTATTTACTATATTCTGTATTCAATACACAATTATTAATATTGATTGATCTGTATATTCCAGTAAGACTGGACGTTACAAGAATTTGAATTATTTAATAATGTGAAGCTTTAGCTCTACTGGAAACCAAAATCATATAACAGTGGAGGAAACAGTTTCCTACATGTGTAAGAAATGAAACCGATTGAGGGGATGGATTTTATTTATTCAAGGCTTTAAATGATTACAGAGTGCTCTCATGTGACTATGAGAAAACAAATCTCTGTTCTGTTTATACAAAATCATGATGTAAAATGATGTAGATATATAATGTGATAAAATCTTTTATACATTCCTCACCGTTCTTGTCTTTCAGGTGAGTTTACAGTTATATTAATCAACGCATTAATCTGTGTTATATGGAAATGTAATAAATGCTGATTGTTGGATTGTATACAGAAAACAAATGAATGCATGAACACACACCGGAAATCTTCTCATCTGTGTGTTGATATCAACGGCCAATTCTTATTTTATCATCGGCACGACGAGCCGCTCTTCCTCTCCCACCCAGGCCCGGATGGTCTTTGTTTTCTTTTTCTAGCGCACCTCTCTTTATTTGGCTACTGGCACGGAAGCATGCCAGAGACGTCTTGCCGCTAATTATGCATAAAGCTTCGCTGCCAATTAGCAGGAGTCTCCCCCTGTCCTCCTCGCTGAGTCTTACATGCTAATTCATTTGACATATGATTTATAAAATTCATTATGTATTCTGAGTAGTTTGCACTGCTTACTTCAGTCATAATAAGAAATGTGCTGAGAGGTTTTTAGGGTCTTTGGAGTTCTGTGTGTGGTTTTGAGTGGAACACATTTGGACACATTTTAAACAATTCGAGTATTTAAAAAAAAAAATCTGAACAATATATTAAAACACACATACAGTTTATTTATTAGTGTAAAATATCCGTGTATGTTTGTGCTAAAATACACACACACACACACACACGCACACACACACACACACACACACACACACACACACACACACACACACACACATTAAATTATATATAATGGACACGATAGTGAAGATGTTATCAATTAATATACCAATAAAAGCATATTTAATGCATATTTACTGTTAAACCAATTTATTAAAATATGCATATTAAAAAAAGTGTGATATGCAGTTGCATAAACAAAAAATGCCTTGTACATACATACTGTGTTAATTTTTTTTACGTTCCTTTTCTTTTTTATTTACTTTGATGTAACATTTTAAATTTAAGTTTTTCTAATTTATTACTAAAGTTACTTTTTACATTTTAAATATTTGAGCTTTTTCAAACTTTACTAGATAGATATTATACAGTATAATTTATTACATTTAAAGAATTTATGCTATGTTCTAATCTTACAAATTTATTCATTTGTTTTATTAATTTATTAAATTTGCAATTTTAACATTTTAAATATATTACAGTTCTTTTTTTATTCAATTACTATTTCACAAAACTTATACACATGCTTGATATAGTTGTGTTTTAATTTAAATGTAGATATAGTTAAAATAGTTCCTAATAATATAGTTAAAATATAGTAAAATTGTTTGAGGTTTGTGTAGTTGCTTACTTCATCATGTTAGACGAATCATATTTGCATCCCGTCATGCGAACACGACTGATCACAGCAGTTTGTGTCTGTATGATGGTTAAAGCGACATGACCATAAAATTGTCACCTCTGCTTACACGATGATCGAGTCTAACGAGAGGGACAGTTTTACGTGTTTGTAGTTATGCGTCTGGAGCGAAGGCCAAAGAGGCCAGAATTTCTACAGACCAAAGGGCTTTAAAACGGAACAATTGGCTCACCTGCACCTCAGATTCTCACCCTGTATCGCCTCTTAATTGAGCAGAAACTACATCATACTGGAGCTTTTCTCTGACGCTGCTCTTTTAGCAGTTCAACCGTTTCAAAAAGATGTTCGTTTTTTATACTGTATTTTTTTTCCTTCTATTTTGCTACTTTTAACTGTAGAAAGAAGGAAAAATTGAAGGTAGTCAGGTATTAAATTGTAACATTGTATATATACAAACGCTTTTACACAAACGATCTGTTAACACTTGCAATACTGAGGGTGGGTAAATGGAATAACAATTGGGCTTTTCAGGGGTGTTGGGGGGGGGGGGGGGGGATGAGACTATTTACTTAAAAATACTGTGGCTTTAGCAAATATAAAGGCCAGTTTATATTTTTTTGTGGAATTGAGGCTGTTATGATACAGAGCCTAAATCTTATCTAAAATAGTAACAGTGTGTCTTTTATGAATGTCACCATAGTGTAAAGCATTTGGCATATATGTGTACTAGTTATTATTGTACTAGACTAACAATCTGATAGTTGCTGGTTCCTATTGTTGGGCCCTTGACTACGGTATTTTAACAAGCAATTCCTCAAACTACAAACAGAAACTTTTATACAAATTAGTTTGGATAAAGACGTCCAATAAACGCTGAAAATGTAAATATAAGTTCATGTCATGCAACATCACAGAGTTCAAAATTTTGAATGAATACGCAAAAGAGAAGAATCGTTCAAAAGCAGGTGTTTGTTTCTTCTTTGAAAGCACAGCTGGAAACCACATTTTCTTCTTAGATGCAGGGTTTAAATCCACATGAGTACCAGGAGTCTGTTGGGTGTCTCCGTACTTACTGGATGGGCTACGTCTGTACATGGAGGCAGCCAGTGTCCCAATTCGGGTTGCCACCCCGTCAGCTGTGTTACTGCATTCCACAACCATGATGGTTCAACAGAGGTCAAATTTTAGGGTTTTTACAAGCTACTTGGTGAAATTGATTAGTTTGATTTGATCTTTTAATTACAACAATTTAAAATAATAAAAAGACTTCATTTGAAAGCTGAACGTAAGTCATAATAAGCATAAGTCCACAGGAATAAAGTTACATTTTTAAATATTACTGTATTTTATGCAAATAGGCTTAAATAATGGAAGCTTGGGGTCACTTCGAATGTGACAGGAAGCCATGCCTATTGCAGTGCATTCTACATTTGCTAGGTGGAGGATTTCTAGGCCGAACACATTGATTGAGGTGACGTAAAGTGTGTATTAAGAATGGATTCATACCCGAAACAGCTGAGAGTACCTTCCATGTGGATGCATTCACCAAGAGAATGTAATGAGTATATTCTCCAAATCGTAGCACTGCCACAGCTGAAGATTTATAAAGTTGTCACCATAACATGATTCGATGCTGAATTTGGGGTATTGTACATAATTATTTAAATAAATAATCAAAGATGTCAAGACTGACATATCGTCCATCCCAATGTATGATCTGTCAGGTTATAGTTAGGCAAAGCTGGCTAATGGTTATAGTCCTGGACTAGTAATCACCAGGTTGTCAGTTCAAGCCCCATGACTACCTACTGTTGAGTTCATGTGTAAGGCATTAACTTTCAATTGCTTGTGATTGTAAGTCACTTTGGATAATGGCATCTCTGCTAAATGCAGGTAGCAGTGTCAGTCAGTCATAGCAGTGTCAGATGTGTCAGTCATGTCAGAAAACGTATGGTCTGGCTTTAGCATCTAATTTCAACCTTGATGGACCACACAAAACTTTTAAGCTTTAAAAGGAAGAACATTTTCGTGTGTTGCTATGCAAGCAACAGTTTGCTTGTTTTAATTGTTAAAATATTGGGGAAATGTGAACATACGCAGAAAAAAATATTTAATAAGATTCGTTAAATGTAACTTTTAAAGGAGGCTCAGATAAGTGCTCTTCTTTCACAATATGCAAACTGGGTATTCTGTTTTATTGCAGCATTTTACAAACCATTAATTATTTGAAGCTTTGTTTATCAAGCGTTTAAGCAGAAGTAAATATCCCAGCAAGAGATAGTAAGTGTGAGCGTGAGAGAAGGTCTGAGATAGAGGACGAGAGAGGAGTAGAGGAACCGCCGTGGAGCCGAGAGCCTAAAAGGGCCGGAGAGATTGGTTCGACCCACAGCACAGCTCAGAATGATGAATGTCTCTCTATCTCAGGATTTTGTCGAATACAAACACATTCTTATTTGCCGTCCATGAAGAGATTAGGTGACTTGGGGATTGCCCTACCAGTCCTTCAACTCATTTGGGAAAAAAATAAGAGCTTAAAGTTGAAGAACATTTTAGTCGTGTGTTGAAATGAACAGTTGTAAGCAGCATTAGAGAGCCAACATGGCATTCTAATTTTTCTGGCTCATGTTCTTTCATGTCGTCTATAAATAATAACAATTATTTTAACCCATGGCAAGCTTAGAAGAAGCATGAGCCGACAATATGAAATAAAAGGTTTAGAGGGATATGGTGCTGGCCATATCCACTTCAGATTTATGTACATCACTTGGGTGGCATTTTATGTGACCACTAATCACTTATCTTGTCTTGAATGTAATCTAAGAGTGAAACTTTAAAGTATCTGGAGCCAGTCAACATTCAGACATTCAAGCAGGTCAAAATGAGGCATGAGTTGTGTTCCAAACCTCATACTTAATTATTTATTTTGGCAATTTTTTTGTGTAGTGCACAATGAGCACTTACATCTTAGTAGACACTTTCATGGGAATGTATTGTCACAAATAGAACACTACACTACACCAAATATCAGCCAGCTTTTCTTTACATAATGAAATGTTATACTTTTATTTGCATTTGCTTACCCTGTACTAATGAATGATTTCATTAATGCTACTTACATCTATATGAAGCAGTGGCCTCTGCTTCCTGTTTTGTCTATTTGTTATTAACTATTCTTCCGTTATGCAGGTATAATGTCATCTGTTTAGTGCGTCCATCGTTACACAATATTATTCATTGACCGTTTGAAGTGAACATTCTGGGTAGTGTCAGCGTGCTGAGATTTATTGTGTTTCTCAGGCGCACTAATACTCAGTGCTTAATATGAGCAAGTACACAATTTAGGACACATTTATTCAACTGGCATCTATGCCAGGCCCTAAAGTCTATATTGTTAAAAATATATGCTAAAAATGCTTTACACTATGGTGACGTTCATAAAACTGTTGACACAGTTAAAACATGACACACTGTTGCTATTTTAGTCAAGATTTAGGCTCTGTATCATAACAGCTTCAATTCGACAAAAAAATATAAACTGGCTTAAATACATCTATGAAATCTGGCCACTTTTTTCTTCATCCATCAAGTATTTAACACGTTTTTTTTCATCAGTAGCCAGTTTGCGCTACTACATCACCTTTCTTCTTTTGTAACCTACACTCTGACTTATAAAGAAACCTAAAACGGTTCTATTCAGGCAAGACCACTGCGAAGACGGTGGGTTTTTTATACACTGACGAAGCTGATAAAGAATATTTAGATATCATGTTATATGCATTTAATGCTAAAAAATGACTTATTTAGTTTATAACGTTATGTTTAAGTACAATAAAAATGTCTTGAATCCGCCTACTTGTGTAAATCAGCCTTTTTCTTCATGACAGTAGAACCCCAAATCAGAAAATGTTGGGACAGTATGGAACACCATTGATGAGGCCAACCTTTCTGCAATGCTAAGTTAATAGCTAGTTGTTTTCCATGTCTTATATAACCACCAAAGAAGCTAACAAAACATGACTGCCTTCATGAGCTAGATATTGCACTCATCCAAAGTTATTAAACTGTTTTCTCACAGTGTGTATAAGGATAAATGAAGCACAGTTACGTGTTAAGTAATTCCTCCGTGCGAATCTCAAGTTTTATTCCTCATACGGCTGTCATTTATTTGTCTTGTGAACAAAACATACAGTCTTCCTCGTTTAACAGTATAATGAGGCTTTGGATACTTTGTGGCCTGTCTAGTCTCTCCGACAGCTGTGACTCCTATTTACTCCTTACCATGAGTGAAAAAGTACATGATTAGCATCCCTAAGACTTGCATCTTAAACAAAGAATTTGGAGAGATAAGTTTTTTCGATTCGTCACAGCAGGCAGACAGAACAGACGAGGTGTTACTTGATTATGATTCGCAATGTTCTGGGTATTATGCTGAAAATACAGAAATAATCAGATTACATCTGATTATTTGTCAGAGACAAATAATCAGTGATTTTTGTGATTTTTGCTTCTTTTTCAGTCCTGTAGTGATGGTTCCCCAGTCCTTTATTGATAGTTCCCCAGTTCTTTATTGATAGTTCCCCAGTCCTTTATTGATGGTTCCCCAGTCCTTTATTGATAGTTCCCCAGTCCTTTATTGATAGTTCCCCAGTCCTTTATTGATGGTTCCCCAGTCCTTTATTGATGGTTCCCCAGTCCTTTATTGATAGTTCCCCAGTCCTTTATTGTCGGCCCCCCAGTCCTGTAGTGATGGTTCCCCTATCCTTTATTGATGGTCCCCCCATTCTGTAGTGATGGTTCCCCTATTCTTTATTGATAGTTCCCCAGTCCTTTATTGATAGTTCCCCAGTCCTTTATTGTCGGCCCCCCAGTCCTGTAGTGATGGTTACGCGGTCCTTTATTGTCGGTCCCCCAGTCTTGTAGTAATGGTTCCCCAGTCCTTTATTGATGGGCCCCCAGTCCTGTAGTGATGGTTCCCCTATCCTTTATTGATGGTCCCCCAGTCCTGCAGTGATGGTTTCCTACACCTTTATTGATGGTCCCCCAGTCCTTTATTGATGGTCCCCCAATCCTGTAGAAATGGTTCCCCTATTTTTTATTGATGGTACCCCAATCCTGTAGTGATGGTTCTCACAGTTTTGTATTGATGGTCCCCCCAACCATGTAGTTGATTTGTTGTCTACACCCAGATAGGATGTATCCATGGATAAGAGGATTTTTTTAGGTCCTGTTAGAAATGGTAATCGGGAAGCTAAACACACTTAAAACTATATTTTGAATAAATTGGATGTCTATAAGCTCTATAATATTATGCGAATTGATTCTGATTTCATTAAAATGGTGCCACTGCTCATGAGCATATTTGCAGTGAGTAAATCATGGTGAGGTTAAAAGATCTTTTAAAAGTTATGAGGAGCCATATCAGTAATAAACATGTAAACAGCAAAAGCTACAGCGCAGTAGCACTACGATAATAGGAAGTAGAAGGAGAGCTGCTGAACACGTTGGCGTAATAAAATCTCAGCTATTAGATCAAGTTAATTAAAGTGTGGATTTTTCTACACATAATTTAAAAAGAGGTGAAAGTGGTTGATTACTCTGTGGTGAAAAAGCTGAAGCTAAAAGAGCAAACCTTTTTTCATGAATGTAAATTTTTGACTTTTATTTCTCTTTTAATTAAGCTAATTTTCATTAGCACTTTGAAAACATGAGCTTTTTTAACTGTGGTCTGTGTTGCACATATGACGGTTATTACAGACTTACAGATTTAGTTAAAACTAAACGTTTAGCAGCGTCATTTAATATGGCCATTGTCTCTTGATGTTTGATAAGTAAAAAGCAACTTTTAGCAAACTCTTAGCAAAATGAATAACACTTAACATGACATCGTATTTAAACAATGGCTGGAATTGTAGTCGTGGAGAGAATTTATAAGCACTACAAGTTAAGCGAGGTTTAGTATTTGTAAGCTTTTGGCAGTGGTGAGGCTCGAATCAGCAACTTCTTTGTTACTTGTCCAGTATCAAACCTACTGAGCTATCTACGTTCTACGGACATATACGTATACATGTGGAGTGGATTTGATGGTTATTTCATACGAATGTTGAATTTGCACATTATAAACCTTGATGAAGAAGCTCAAAATCTAAACAGAATATTTCAAAAAGAAATTTTCACGCTTGAACAAGGTGCAAAAGTTAGAATATCACGTCACAGAGAGCGCAAGAGGGCAAGCAGGACACATTTCAAGTTACACATTTCTAAAGGCTCGTTTATACTCTGTGTAAAAGACAGAAGCTGCAACTGTTGAAGTGTTTCGATCATCCTGACAGATCATTTCGACAGTATTTTGAAGTGGGTTACTACCGTGAGACTGACTCACTGAGCCTTTCATGGCTCCCAGCGCATGAGCGTTTGTGCTAATGGTGGTAATTCTGTTTAATTTTACGGAACCAGGTTAATACGAGTCAGTGAATAAAGTGAACTGATTCATTTGATTAATTTGCGTCAGTGGTGCGCTCATGTAACGAAGCAATTGTACTTTGGAATAAATTAAAAGCAACATTTTTTTTGCTTTATTTCTGCCGATATTTTGTTCGAGCGCATTACACTTGGAACCCGGTTATATTAACACTGACATTTTACTTCACAGATTAAACCAAGCAGCAGTTCTCAAAGATGCTTTTAGTTTTACCACTTAATGAACACATTTATGTTACACCCTTAATGTTCTATGTATCATTCTGACTGGAATTAAAGCTAACCGCATGTGAGACTTCTACTTACTGCTGGATTGTGGTACTTCCATTGTGTGACCTGATTTTGGTATATAAAAAAAATGGGATGTCAAAATATTCTCATGTTAGGCTCTGATAGTTTTAGGTTAATAGTCATTCTGAATAACGCTTGATTGGTCTTTTCTGTGAGCTGCTCATCATTAGGCCCCCCCCCTGGATTCTGAGATCGGAAAATTTGCATTACGTTCACTATTGTTTTCCTTGTTGTCTGTTAATTCCGGTCTGCTGGAGTGTGCTCAATGACCCATGCAAAGTGAATGAACCCCTCATCGAACCTACTTCTGTGGACTCCAGCAGTGGAAGACAAATTAGCCGCTTTAAACTGGGACAAAATGCATAAATAAAACGGCACAAAAAGTCAAGAAGTCTGAACACTTCTCTGGATACTGATACTAGTATGTACTCTATACATAA
>JAOUQU010415812.1:0-11118 GCA_028566735.1 Ammoglanis amapaensis
GGGGGGGGGGGGGGGGGGGGGGGGGGGGGGGGGGGGATTGTAAGGGGTGTGTGGCTGAGCATTTATAGTCCTGAACATTTCACATGTTATAACATTTATTCTACCATGGCTGGATGGATTGTGTATACAAGTAAGGACACTTACAGTGTTAAATAGTAGGAGCAGAACCATCTAATGCTGCATTATGAACATTTATTAAATCATATTTCTCATCATTTTAATCTTCTTTTTCCTTTATAGCACTTTTATGTTGCTGGTTTCTGACCTGCTCTACACATGGTAAGTGACTTTATCTGTTTGTATCTGTTTATGTTTTGCTGTTAGGTTTATTAATCAGTTTGATCTAGATCTAGATTTCGAATAGTTCGAATATAAATATATATATATATATATATATGTATGTATATATATATACACACATACACATTTATTCTCAAACTCAAATAATTGCGTTTGTAATGTTGAATTGTTTTGTTAGATTGTTTTTCTTATTGTCAGTTCATGTGTTGTGTGTGTAAAAGCTGATTTGTCGGATGTCAGCTGCTGTAAACATTGGATTTGTCTTTATTATTATTATTTTTGCAAAAAAGATTTTGTATTATTAATAGCACTTCGGTGAAGCCTTTTAAATTTGCCTCGTTCAGTGTTACGTACACACTGACGTGTGGCATGTTTGGGTTTCTCGTATCTTCATTGGCTAAAGGATTTGGGCTCGTGGTTTTTTCTGAGTCGCTATTCTGCATAACAGCAGAAAAATAAAACACTTTATGTTCTAGTGTTTAATAAATAAAGATACTTCAATACAACCACAATACTGCTGTGCTTTACACCGTTCAGTAATAAAATGACTTTTTTTAATTTGTGTTTTTGCAGTTGGCTATGAAAGAAAACCCAGGTACATAAATCTTTTTATTATTTTTTAATGTTGATAATGATATAATGCTATAATAATAATGATAATAATGTACAGAATGACACAGTAATACAGTGAGTTTTGTTTATACTGATGCATTTTGATTCATTAAAATCTCTGACAAAAATAGAACAAAATAACTGAATTAATTATTTTAATGTGTAACTGAATAAATGACGATTATTTTAATGTTTATATGAAGTATAAAGTATAAGAATGTGTTTGTGTGTGTGTGTGTGTGTGTGTGTGTGTGTGTGTGTAAGTGTAAAAAGTACAGCTGTGTTGATTTATGATTTATTTTACGTATTTATTATTTTAGCTTATAAATTAAATCGACACTAAAATTTTGTTTATCTAATATATTTTTTTATTTATAGTCGGCTGTGTAAAGATATAATCTATGATGTTAACATGTACACTTGCTGCAGTGGGCTTTTATACAGTGGCTCACATCTGGCCTGCTGTGGAAACTTTTCCTACGACCCACGAACAAGTTCCTGCTGCAACAGTAAGTTGTAATTGTGTATTTTGTATTTATGTAAATAGTTTGTGTAATTTTAGTACTAGGTATAAATTCAGTTATGGGAATAAATAACAAATAATTGTACATGAATCTTCTCATCGTTCACAAATGCACACAAATATTTATTTGAGGAGCACATTATCAGTTATTTATTATTTATTATTTACCTTTTAAACGAATCCTACTAAACAAAGCATGGAGGAGATGATGATGTGTCCAGGTAGACGGGTGGGATTTTAAGCTAGCACACCAGCACTGACCCCCCCCCCCACACACACACACACTTTCCGCCCAGATATTTTAGTTACTAAAATGCAAAAACTATGTAACAACCGTGTCAATTCAATAATGTGGATTATGATGTCAGAGCCGCCCGAACATGTCGTGTCTTGTCTTTCTCCAGCTACAGATGCTGTGATCTCTGTCGATAAGACACAAAGAGACGACATATATTATAATAAAGTATTTATGTAGTATAATAACATTATAATAGAGTATCTATTGTACAGGGCGCTGCACAATTCCTTCTGTATTACACATTCTGATTCTGATTTTAAATATTGCAACACCTACAGTCGAAGATGCTTTATTTTATTTTACACTAATTTACAATCCATGGACCAAGTTTAGTGTCTGAGCGACTTACGGTTTTGCTGGAGAAACAGAATAATAATTATAAACCTGACTGGGTCTGTGTGTGTTTAACTCCTCTTTTAACAAACCACATACTGCTAGGTTTGAATTGAATGGGAATCCTGAGAGAATCACATACACACCACTACACACACACAGGTTGCTAGTTACAAGTGTTTATTGATGACAACCCGACGTGACCCGATCGAAAACCGAACGTAACCCGATCGAAAACCGAACGTAACCCGATCGAAAACCGAACGTACCCGAATGAGACCCGAAGGCGCACGGAAAGTCCCGACCTCGTCCAACGTGGGAAAGTCCACCGTGGATGCGTCGATCCAGCGTCTGGAGCACACCGCGAGTCTCCGATGTGCACCTCAGGGCGAAGATCAATGAAGACCGGGAGACGCGTTCCTCTGTGTACCGCAGCAGTAGGGAGAATCGCTCCACGTCTGGAATGTTGCAGTCCACCTAGTACGTGAAACGAGGAGAGCAGGAAGCAAACCGGGAGACATGCAGACTACGGGATGACAGCAAATAATCCGTCGGTGCGCGAGCCGTAAAGCGGAGTTTAAATATACACTCTCATTAGGTGAGACAAGTAACAGCTGGTAGAGCGAGGAGGAGGGGCGGATGGGCGAAATGCTCAGAACAACGGAATCGGCTCCCTAGCGGTATGTGAAGGAATCGGTTCGTGATTCCTTACACATACACACACCGTCTTTGCATCGATTGCATAGTTACACTTATTTTTAGAACCACACGTGACATTTTCTTTTCACTTATTCACACTCTGCTACATAAACACCGCTGTGCTTATTTCACACCTCACATCTGTTTTATTGTTTACTGAGCCATTGTTTTGTTGTCCACAGGGATGATGACTGGCTAAAAAGCTGCATCACATAGCAGCTACTTGTTAAGCCTTCTCAAAATAAGTCAGCACAAACCTTTTTTAAACATTCTACAGTTTTATTTTATGTTGTTCTGTCATCTATCTGGTAGGTGTCACTACAGAAGGACTGAGTCAAATAATCTCCAAGTGCTGTGGGTCTCAAGCTTACAACCCTCTGAATCAGCTCTGCTGTAATAAACAGGTCCTGACCAAGAAAAATATCGAGTCCATTTGCTGTGGGGCGGGTAAGTCTGATTCCTCGCAGTCTGTAGAGACACAAGCTGAGAACATATAATGCATAATTGCTGCATAAACAATGCAGTTTTAATTATAAATCAGTTTTGTTGATCCTAATATTTTCCTGCGTGTGTTTTTTTTACAGAGCAGTATATAGAGAAGACTCATCTGTGCTGTGGACTTAAAATGGTTCTTCACATGAAACTGAACGAATCTGATCTCTGCTGTGGAAATGAACGTTACAACTCAACTACAAATTGTTTGTGTAAGTACTCGTAATAAACAACAATTTCCATCTAACACATTGATTTATATAATCTCACATTTATATATTAAATCTGAGTCTAAACATCTGATTATTTCTCTAATCTGAGTCTAACAGTCTAAAGTTTATTTATCTCATCTAAAGTAAGAGATGCATCAGTGCAGATTATATAGTGAGTCGTTTTTGTGCTTCAGTTATTTTGTGTGAGACTCACAGACTTTGCATTTTCTCTCTTTTTGCTTTACTTTGAATAAAGGTAACAATAATTAATCCTGGTACATTTTCTAAAAGAGATCTGTTTAAATAAATGATCTTTCTGACTAATAATTCTGAATCTGTTTTCTAGTGAGTGACCCGAACAGTGAAACAGAGAACGATGAAACAGAGAACGATATAACCATGAACGATAAAACAGTGAACAGTGAAAACTGTAATTACATAAAAGGTAACACAACTTATTTCATGATCAATTTAAAAAAAAAAGTCTTAATATCTGTGTATAACCTGGACAGAATTATCAGGACACGTCTGATAATCATTCTGTTATTCTGGCACATTGTCTCAAGTATAAAACCCCACATTGAATGACGCAATACTAATACAATAATTGTAATAATTATATTATATAATTATATTAATAAAAGTATGGCATCATTTAGGGCTGACAGCAAATAATCGATTAATCGTTGGTCGACCAAAAAATTTACTAGTCGGCCAATCGAAGTAATAAATAATGAAGAACATTTTGTTTTGTCACTAGTATTGGTTAGTTTTATTTATTATTTAACCCGTTGACTCCCAGCATTTCTCCTGAAAATCGTCTAAAACAGTGTAAACATTTCTAACTGCATTAATACTTTTGAGAATTGTTCGGTTCAGTAATGCCTCCTTTCACAAAGGTAAACAACGCACTTCAGGGTTCTGCTAAAACGTAGCCCATGCTTAGAAATCATTACCGCAGATTCACCTGCGCTCGGTATTGTGGTGAGAATCATTATCAGTTAAAGAATCTCTCTTCAGGCGCCTCCACTTTAATGTGATCTGCGGCAGCCCGGCATTAAAGGTAAAACTTCACAAATGTGTATCACGGTCAAAATGGCTTTTTTTTGGGGGGGGGGGTCGATTAGTTGGAGTAAATGACGACCACTGGTCGACCAACAAAATCCTTGGTTGTGGACAGACCTAGCATCATTACACTCTATATATACAGTAATGGGCATCCCAAATCGTGCACTTGTACAATTCCCACATGTTTCCCATTTTATTAATGCATCAATGAAACGATTCATTATTAGTGGGTAAACAAAAGCAAATAAAAGCAGTTTGTTTGCCTGAGATGAAACTATTTTTAATTATTTTGAGAAGCCGGTGGTTTGTAAGTCCTACATAAGTACAGTTTATGTTATTTATCCTATAGAAACTCATATGGTCTCCACCCTTTTCTTCTCTCTCTCTCCCTCTCTCTCTCTCTCTCTCTCTCTCACTTTCTTATGCTCTTTTCCTCTCATGTTAAGCTTGCTCTCAGAATAAGGTTGTGGACGAAGAGGACGAATGCCACATATGTTGTTTGGGAAATCCCGTTCGAAGGATTTCACCTCTCTCGGTCGTAAGTCGTGCAGTTTTTTGAAGGGTTTCTCAGACCTTCCTGCGTTTACCATCAGACAGTGAGCTGACTTTGTGTTTCAGTGCTGTGGGGGTGAAAGTTACCAGCTGACGGATAAAAACGTGCTGTGTTGTGATGGAGTTCTGCACCGAGACCAACCGGCCGGTTCAAGATGTCTGGGAAACAGCACATACTATTCTTACAATTACACCCTCTGCAACAGACATGCACATCTTCCAGCGGGTCAGCAGTGCTGCGGAGAAAAGACCTTCGACCCGCTGGATAAGATCTGCTGCCAGGGACACAGGTACGTCCACTTTAACTGGGAATTACTGACCTGAACTGATTCTGCATATTTGTTTAGCACCGCAATGGTAATCATCTGCTGTACATGAAGATTAAAAGTTCTGAGATCAATATGTATCAGATTTACAGGTTTATTACAAATAATATCTTGTGGCTATATCGCGTTCTAGAGTTCCAGCAAAGCACAACAGTCCAGTTCTGCTTTATCCTGGTTTATTTTGAACCCTGGGAATTGACTAAATGATCAAGGTTAATGGATCTAAGAGATCTACAGTTGTACGATCTGTCATGTATAGACTAGTAGCAGCAGTTTTTACGCTAAATAGAATAAAAAAATTTAATTGACTGCCGTCTGTCTACTAAACATTTAATATACAGATGGGCAACTTTTCAGTGTTGCAGCCACATCCATCCACCTACTTACCCACCCACCTACCCATCTTTTCACCCATCCATTCATTCACCATCAATCCACCCACCCATTATCTAGTTTTACCAGCGTTTTATTCTATCAAGGATTACGGCATTTTGGACACACACTGGGCAAATGCACCAAACACTTGAACAGTTCGACAGTCTGTTGCAGAGTACACAATAACACACACACACACACACACACAATTTCTTCAGTTTACCTGACTGCATGTCTTCGGACTGTGGGGGGAAATCGGAGTACCCACGTCTGGAGGAAACCTATGTAGACACGGGGAGAAAATTCGAACTCTACACAGGAAGCAGAAATCCACAAGAGAAATGCACTCAAATGATAAAGAAATTAAGTTTCATGTGAAAATAATAGAAAACGGCGTTTTTTTATCGTAGAATGAAATATTTTACCGTGTTACTGTGAAATCTTATCCGTTATAAGTGTCAGTGTCGCATCACTAGTCAAAACAAAGACATGTTAAACACACAAAGAAACGGACCAGAGGAATGTTTGTCAGTGTTTTCTGTTCAGTAGTTGGAATTGCATCAGATGTGTGACTTGATTGAAACAATGACAGATTTATAACCGCCCATGCACTTGGAGGGTATTTCCCCTGTTCCAGAAATCGGTCCTCGGAATCGTCGAACCAGTTTTGTCCTGTTTTACTCAGGTGTTGGATCATCGTGTGTGTCTGAACCTGCTGTTCAAGTCTGAACGTCAGTGTGTACCTTAGTCAGTTTACAATAATTGTGAGCGATTATTAGAATAAGTTTGTGTAGCTGTGTATTACACAATTGATTTAAATCCATAGCAGATGATAACAAATATTTATTTTGGCTGTTAAACGTGTTTACTGCCTATTTGATGCAGTTTTATTGGGTGTCAGAAACGTACACCCTGTACATGTGGAGAGCTGTAGTATCTGTTCTTAATCGATATCACAGTAAGTTCATTTCAGTTACGGATTAAGATACGATTATTTGACTCTTTTTATGTTAATACATTTAAATCTATATATAAAAACCGAAGCATTCACTTATTCACTCACTCATCACTAATTCTCTCACTTATAAACGCCGAAGCGTTCGCTCACTCAAAGCAAATTCTATTTTGTGTGAAATAACCTCACACGTTTATTTATGCTTGTAGTAAAGCACGAGTGTAGCGCTGGAATTAAATCAAAACAACATGAGCTTCCCGGCGACCATCTGAGTGGTACTGGCAGACAAGCATAATAGATCATTAAAGATGGGACAGTGTAGCTAGTGGGTAGAGCGTTGGGCTGTAAACTCAAAAGTTTGGGGTTCAAATCCAGGCTCTGCTACACTACGCTACACTGTTGGGTCCTTGAGCGAGACCCTTAACCCTGTCTGCTCCAGGGGGCGCCGTACTGCGGCTGACCCTGAACTCTGACCCCCAACTTCCAGACAAGTTGGGATATGCGAAGAGAAACATTTCATTCTACTGTACATCTGTATATGTGTAATGATGAATAAAATTTGAATTTGAATTTATGTGTATTAACATTTCTTTCTCTTGTCATCACTAGTCATAAAAGGTACCAGCACAGGAAGTTCATGTCCTGCTGTGGTTCTCACGCCTACGACCCCAGCAAACACAAATGCTGCTCCGGTCACCTCCACCCGACGACTGACCCGGGGGCCGAATGCTGCGGTTTCGCCCTGGTGACCGATCTGCAGAAGCAAAAGTGCTGTAGCTCAGTTGAAAATGCGCTGGTGTATATGCTTCAGAGTCATCATTCCTGCTGTGGACACCACTACTATGACATCAGGCTGTGGAGCTGCTGCGCCCAGCATCTCATTCCTGAACCGCAGGACAACGATTTGCAAGGTATGAGAGAGACAGACAGCAGTGTGGAAGACAGACAGGACAGACATGCTGTTATCGTTACGGGTCACTACACAATGGTGCTAATAGATCAGACTAACTTTGATTTACTATGTTTATTTACCTCGTTATACTGTAATATATTACTGCATATTACAAATAAAAGTTTAAATGCATGTTTAATGAAGGTTTATGGTGAATTCTTTTGACTTTGTGTTTGTTTGCATTAAATATCTCATTCAGAAGTTTCAGATGCCTTGTGTTTGTTTTACTTGTGTACGATGAAGCATTTATATTGAACTTCTGTTTTTTAATTTCTTTTTATTAGTTATTTCTCTTCGACCACATACTGACTACAGCATCTCCACCATCTGCAGAAATGAAGGTACAAATTCTGAATGTTCTTATTTCACACGAGCTGTTAGAACCGTTACACAAGTGAGGAATTGATTTGTCATTGAAACAAGCGATTTTCTGCCGTCGTGTTTTTACACGTCTATGTAACACCCACGACAGGAGACGATCGATCATTACACACGAGTCATGACAGTTTCATATCTTCAATTCGTCTCGCTTGCATGTTTTTTGGACTGTGGTAGGAAATCGGCCATGACAGTTGCGACATCTCTGAACTGTGTGGAAAGATGCAGTTGGCTATGGAGGACTGCGTCACTTCAGCAAATACGTGACGTTGTCTCATCTCGGGAACTGCGTGTGTGTGTGTGTGTGTGTGTGTGTTTGCAGTGCTTGTGGGAACAGTGCAAAGTGAAGCGGTGAAAGAAAGGAAGCGTGTGATCGTGTTGACGAACGTGATGAAAGTTCAGCACACCAGGGTGATCCTGGAGAACAACACCCAGATAGTGAATGACCTGGATCACTGCAGGCTCCCTCTGCTGGAGAGAGGCAGAACTTATCTGTGGAACAAGACCAGCGCTACAAGCTACGAGCCCATGTCCGTCGTGGCTGACCTGGGTTTGGTCCTTCACACCATCTTAAATCTGTGCAGCGATTTGAACATAATACCACCCGTGTAAGACTCTGAACACACAATCACACACACGCACACAGACACACGGGACAATTTCAGTATCTCAAATTGACCTAGTAGCATGTCTTTTTACTGTGGGAGGAAACCGGAGTACCCGGAGGAAGCCCATGCAGACACAGGAAGAACACGCATCATTAACAAAGAGAATACACACTTCCTGAAAAGAAAGCCACTCCCTGATCAATGCATCGGCAAGCAAACTAGATGTTCTCATTTGAATAAAAAAGTGAATTATTTTACCTAAAATGCTTACTGCCTTTTATATATATATATGGCAGTAAGAATAATCTTTCTCATGGTCTCTTCATACAGACAGGAAGATTGTAGTCAGTCCTTCTGGCACGATGCAACTTGAAAATAAAACACTGAAAATGTTTTATTGTGTTTATCGAAGAAAAAAACAAATAAGCTAAAAAAAAAATCTTGTCTTAAAAATCTTAAAATCAAAATAAGCTTTATGTTACATCAGAATGGTAGACAAACGACTGCAAGCTATAAACTTGGATGTGCGATGGTAACTATGGTAACTATGTGACTTATCTTTACTTGAAAATGTCCAATAAGCTGAGGTGAGATTCTAAATGGTAAAAAATAACATTTTAACAACAATAATATTAGCGTCTCGCATTTATACATGCAAATCGCTGTTTTCTGTGCTGCATGTGACGGTGAAACAGTCGGTGTGTATGTAACATTACGATGTTTATACACGTACACACACACACACATACACACTAGGGATGTGGAGATTCACTGATTCACATTGGTGAATTGATTCATTTGTCTGTGATGCAACTGCACCGGTAGATTCGAGGTGCATCGAGTTTAATTTGCGGGCGAATTTACGGTGCATCGACTCGAACCTTTTTACATCGGCAAATACCATAAATACCATAAACACCATGGTTACATCGGCTAACGTATTTTCCGAGGAAACATCTATTTTTATTTTTATTGATTTCTTTTTTTCCGAGGTAACATAAACGCACCACACACAGCAGAATTTACTATTGAGTTCAGAAAACTGATGGTTCGGCCGATACATCAAACCTCAACTAACTGTTATCATTAATTATATATATATAATTATATATCATATCAAACCCAATCCTCATATCATTAATTTATATATATAATTATATATCATATCAAACACAATCATCACACACTTAAAGTCATCATCACAGAAAGTTCACACTCTTCAGGTTGTTTCCTCTTGCAGTGGTGGTGCTTTATACCAGGCACCTTCAGATCATGTTCGTGTTCCGCTGTCTACACTGCAAGATTATGTAAATTGTGTAAATTTTTTAAAAAATTATAAAATTTATTAAGTTAAACTGAGTTTTTAAGTGTGATGGCAGATTGTTTATTTAAGAAAAATGAAATTGAATTGTATTTGATTTCAATACAACAATTATTCCCATATAAATTTAACTCCTCGTTTAAAAGAATGTCCGGACTTTTTATTATATATTCGTGTATATCTCGTTTGTTTCTGATTTTGCTGTTGTATAACTTCTGAATAATCTTATGCATGATGTGTTTAGTTGTTTATATAACTTTTATATAGTTTATATGTGTGTTAGTTCATTGCATCGCCTAAAAATGCATTGATCAGTTGTTCTGGAACAACTACAATAAAATTATATTTAAAATAGCAAAGTGTTTGTTGTTGTTGTGTGTTGAAATTTACAGCAGCAACTTTGGAGGTGTGACGTAAACACCAGGGCAAAACAAAACAATCATAGAAAAGATTTTAAATGGTCATAACAGCATCACATCGCCATAGAAACCGACAACCTGTGAACCTCGTTTTTTTTATTTTACTTTACTTTTGATTTCTTTTGGGACAATTATAAAAAAGGTAGTGCACGAAATATAGAGACACTAGTGCACTATCTAGTGAATTTAGAAACACTTGTGCACTCTCTAGTGAATATATAGACACTAGTGCACTATCCAGTTAACATAGAGACACTAGTGCACTATCTAGTGATTATAGAGACAATAGTGCATCTAGTAAATCTAGAAATACTAGTGCACTATCTAGTGAATATAGAGATACTAGTGCACTATCTAGTGAACATAGAGATACTAGTGCACTATCTAGTGAACATAGAGATACTAGTGCACTATCTAGTGGATATAGACACACTAGTTCACTATCTAGTGAACATAGAGACACTTGTGCACTATGTAGTGATTATAGATACACTAGTGCACTATCTAGTGAATAAAAAGACACTAGTGCACCATCTAGTGAATATAGAGACACTAGTGTACTATCTAGTGAATATAAAGGCATTAGTGCACTATCTAGTGAATATAGAGATACTAGTGCACTATCTAGTGAACATAGAGACACTTGTGCACTATGTAGTGATTATAGATACACTAGTGCACTATCTAGTGAATAA
>JAOUQU010415828.1:0-11115 GCA_028566735.1 Ammoglanis amapaensis
TGTGTGTGTGTGTGTGTGTGTGTGTGTGTGTGCTTGCATAAAAAATTGTGGGTTCAGACAAACTATCTTCTGAACTGTGTATCAGATCCAGTAAAATATAAAATAATATATATATTTATTTAAAAAAATACAAACCCAGATAACTGTATCTTTGAGAATTTAAATGATCTTTGTTAAGTTTGTATTGGGTATTGGAGGTGATATTAAACGCCTTTACTGTTCCTGTCCAGTAATATGATCCAGGTGCACCCATGACAACCACCTCCTGAAAGACACAAAACTAAAGCTATTACCTAAATATTTAGTAGGTAATAAAAATTACATCTTTAAAACATTTGAAATTATACACTGATTTCAAAACTGTATCCCGTGATCCATGATTTAAATACAGACAACCGACATGTGTATGCATCAAACTACTCTTAAATATTCACAATGAATCTTTCTCAATTATTATTTTTAATTCTTTTTATCTTACACATTTCAGTGTACAGGTATTAAATATTATTTAACGCCCAATTGGCAGCAGTCGTAGAAGCTCTACTGAATACATACAAACAAGTTATTCATTGTTGACCATCATTGAGTCACCTCACACTGATAATGTTTTGCTTTATATTTATTAATCCATCTAATAAACACCCCCACTCCATAATGATAGTACCCTACATTTTACCATACAATCAGAATTAGCATACCACAAATATTTTTAATATCCAAATAGCTCACTTGAAAGCTTATATATAATAAAATCTCTTTGACCAAAAACCCATTGTCTGGACAACCAATTTTGAGAGGATTCAAATTACTAGTGTAATTAGTACTAGATGTAGCACAAGAGGAAAAAATGCAACAATTTGGAGTACACAGTGAAGGATATGAATGTATTTGTGAATTTGAGGTTTTAGACAACATAAAAAAAACCGAATCAAAATAAATTTTTCTGCAAGTCTTGGTGAGTGACAAATGTCAGTTACATACATGTAAAATTAAATTTATCATAAAAATTACTGGGGTACAAACAATGTGTATTTTGAACAGTAAGTTTTCGGTGCCGCGCTGCTCCGCTCTCTCTGTGTGTGAGTGGGTGTGTCTGTGTGTGTGTGTGTTTGTGTGTGTCGCACTTCGCCCCGCTCTCCTCTCCACCTTACGCACGCATGAGGACTTCAGCGTCTCACACACAGGAGAAAGCGCCAGAGATTACATCGCCACGCTTGAGCATACACAGCAATACTGCCGCCCATAACTTATCCTCGAATCCGACTTAATTTATTTAAACCTGACAAGGTACTCCCGTCACTGCGCACCGCCGCAGAGAAGAGTTATATTTTTTGTTTGCGAGTTAACATTGTCATTTTGTTCCCAGATCGCACCTGATGATGAATCATCCCGTTTCTTGTTTTTTCTGTTACTTTGTTTCCAGATCGCTTTCCACGACTTCCACATTCCAAAGAAACACGAGCGCACTCCGGCTCCCCGCATTCCAGCCATACTCTAGTGTCCATCACCCAAAAACTGCAATAAAACCTCCTTTAACAGCCAGTTGTTTTCCTTTCTGTGTTCTGGGTTTCCGATTCATACCACCATTCCTAACAGTCACAAAAGGCTAGCAAGTGCATGTTGCAAAAAGTGACGTGTAGGCTCCACCGTGCAAGAGCGCACCTCTTAATTTTTGTTAGTGAGCATAGGATGCTGAATTGAATGTGTGTGAAGCATTCTTGCTGACCAGGTTAGTCTTTATAAAAATATGCAGATGCTGCAAAATGCACGGCAGAAATTTCAAGCAAGAATTGTAAACGATTCTCTGTAATGAAAGCCATCCGGCACATAAAAGCTAAAAACAAAGCCAGTGGAACACCGCGTTGTTATTGCACGGTAAATTTAAGTTTAGTGTAGCTAAAATTGACCCAATTAGTGTTAATTGGTCTTCCAGCTGTTAGTTTTATGCTTATTTTTATAAGCATATAAAAATCGTTTTATTTTTATTTTTACAGCCAGTCATTGCTACTTGTCCTAACTTTTGGGGGAGTAGTTGACACTAAAATTTTGATTCAACATATGTTTCCTTTAAAAAGTTACATTTACTAAGATTAAACTTTTGATCTGTGATTTGTGCTTTGACATCTCCACACCATTGAATTTAGTTTTTATTCACAATTTGTTTAGTGTCCCAACTTTTTTGAAATCCGGTTTGTACATACAAAAATATAATAGACTTAAAATGTGTTCCTCTCCTACAGGGAGAGAGGCCACAGCGAATTTCACGCACCACCTACAGATAAAACAGAAAAAGTAAGTGACACGTCCGGGAAAGTTAAAAAGACTGACCTCCACACTTTGATATTTCAGTCGGCTAGGCCAAAACGATCTTGTACAAGCACATAACAAAACATACACATTAGGCAAAAGCGTGAAAGCAGAGGGAGAGAGATTCGAGCTGCACTGCAGTTATGAAGAGAATTTCATGACAACTCCCCAAGGTCAAGAGAGTTGATCAGGAGCCAAAAAAACAGACTTTGTGTTTACTCGAGTGCTCGCCAGTTTTCAATTGTTACTCTTAATGTCCAAAATGGTCCATATCCTTCCGCAGAGAATCATGCCTTTTATTGATGACATCCAGCTGACGATTAAGTGTCACATTCTGTGTGTTGATCACTCTGCCAATCGCATTAATCATGTCGGGAAACCTGTGTGGGCTCAGGATGGCTGTCCCAAGAAAACCCCCATGCTGATCAGCAGAATCTCAGCAGTCATTAATCCAAATAAAAACAAATCTCCAATGTCCTCCACAAAATAGTGGGCCAGACACACAAGCCTCCACACTTCCCACGAGTCCCTCGTGTATCCCGCCACAAGCGAGTACTTCTGTTTTATACTGGTTTAGATGATTACATTGCCTCACAAACACATGAGTAGCGATTGTATGGTTGGCTCTGTGTTGGTGGCAGCTCTGCCAGCAGTGTTGTTGAAACCTCAATTTTTCTGTAAGCGATCAATATAGTATCTAAGTATCTATGAACAGCAAATACTAGGGACAGTTGCTAGGGACACCCCTCCAATAGATTGAGAGTGCCGCTTGAGAATGGCGTAGAAACAATGTACAGTGAAACAAAGTTTGCTGCTGTAAAGGCAGTTGGATACAGAAGAGTCAGTTTCATTATTTTACACTATGTATTTTATCTATTTTAAGTTCAAATAGTTAAGCATGCAAACTATACAAAACTAAATACCTAATAAAATGGGATAGGTAAATACGAGTCAACTGATGAAGTAAAGTTGTTGAAAAGTGGAAGTCATAACAGTGTTTTGTACCGTTAAAGTAAACTAATCATTAGGAAAATATTTGCCTGTTTGACGCGTATCTACTTACCTCCATAAAAACACCCGCTATTCCAGCCTGACATGAGCCATGTTCTTCACCATACGTCTTTTTATAGTCTGCAGAAAGGACAGACACAAACAAAAAAAGAACTCAAGCAAATCTAGTCTTGGACTTTATGAATGTATTGTGATATTCCACAGTTTAAAATATCATGATGGTGTTTTGAAATAGCAACAGTAACTATGTGACTTCAGATGTGCCAAATTTCCACACAAACATTCTGTAATTTCATAATAGAAAAGCAATGGGATCAATTATGTCTTGTCGTTATATAGTTGTTTATTTAAATAAAAACTGTCTGGCACTCTTTTTTACATCTTCATACCATATTCTCATCAAAAGATGGAAATATGCATTCTCATCTACACCCTTCTCTTGCCGTGCAGAAAAAAAGATTACTTTCAATTTAGATGTATTTTCGATTCTTATTGCACAGCATGTAATAAATGAAACGAGGGAGGTTTGGTATGTTATGTCATTGCTTCAGTGGGTGACTAAGTTTTCCTAATAAAATGTATTATATATACAAATATACACACACAAAATCATATATGGTTAATCTGGACACATCACGCGCACATGTCCACCTGTGCAAAAATCATTTATTCAGCGTATTTATATATAGTCTCTGTGATTGGTGGATGGATTAAGAGCTTTTTTTCAAAACACTATAAATCTGTTTTGATTGTTTTCAGAGAAATTACATTTATTAAACAATTTTCCTGTTAAAATAGATTATTGGCTCAGTCTAAACCTTTTCAACTATACAGTGGAACCTCAGTTAACGAACGCCCCCGATAGCCAACCATTTCGCAGAAAATTTGCTCCGGATAACAATCAAAATTTCGGATAGTGAACGTTACTAAATCAACTACGTCATCACCACGTGACCAGCATCTCAGACCGAGCGCCATTCGCGCTAAATACAGTTACAATCAGTTATCTTTATCTTTACATATTCTAACTATTCAGTGATTTTTGTGCTTAATTTTAATAATATAATCCTCGATCGTGGTTCTAAAGAAAATTCAGAATAGTAGCAGCGAAGTGGAAATACAGCGGCCAACAATTGAACTGACAAAGTCATAATTTCTAAGTTTGAACAAGTCGTGTGTGTGTCAGTTATCACGGCTGAAATACGGCAAATCAAAGTGGACAACAGACAATGGACAAGTATTTAATCTGAAAGTGACCGAGAAGGGAAGTTACCCCCGACTTTACAATGACTGATGTTCTTTTGTAGCAGGATTTCCCCACCCCATCCTCTCACGCCGTCACACATTTCATCTTGTTTACTAAATGTTTTCTTATTATTAAATGCTTTTTGTGTTTATTTAACTTCATGTGTACTGTATTATAACTGTTCTCATTTTTAAAACACACCTGTATATCGTGTAATTTTCATATATTAGTGAGGCAACCGGGGCTGGGAACGAATTAATTGTATTTCCTCTATTTCTTATGGATGTGTTTCGGATAGTGAACATTTCGGATACCGACTGACCTTTCGGAACGGATTGTGGTCGTTAACCGGGGTTCCACTGTAATTAGCAAATTAGCTTTCATTCATGGTTCTTTAATAAAACGATGTTTACCACCTGCTGTAGATCTCACATGTTCTTCAAAAGTATCAAAAGTATTAAAAACAACTATTCGCAAACAAAACTCCTAGCTTTGGGGTGCAGCCATGTTGGGTAGTTGAAAACGCTGACCAGTTTGGAGACTACAATTTACTGCATCAGCAAACAAGAAAGTACACAGATCTGGCATGAAACATTAATGGAGTAGTGAAAAGGCTCCAAAAAGACTTAAATTTTGTAAAAGAGCTCTTCATATTAATCATATTTAATAGTACAGTCGATTCTTGTTAATTGGACCACATTGGGGCGTGATCGTTTTGGTCTAATAATCCGGCTGGTCCGATAAAATGAACATGCCCTAAAACGAGACATGCTACAATGTATGCAACATATTAAATGTTTATTGCAATTAGGTGTGTCTTGTCTGGGAGTAACGATCGGTCGAGGCAGGGCAAGGCAGAGCAGCTCGGGGTGCACGGAATCCAATTCAGCATGTGGAGCATAATAACAAAAAAGTTCTTACTAAATTCCAGTCAAAGTTTGAAGACAAGTTCTCTTGACAGACTGCACTTGTACAACATCACCACAAAGATCCTCTAACATTCTTTGGTCCGAGTTAACAGAATCTTGGTCCGAATAAGCTAGCAACACTTATACATATTCACATATTGTTAGGCAGCCGACCCGATCCGGCTCGACAGGGGTTGGATCGGTAGGGCGTGGACGCAGGGGGTCGGGCCACGTGACGTCACACAATCAGTGACGGATTCTCGTCAGCTGCACGAAGGTATTTGAGGCATCCGCCAGCGGCGTGCCTCGCGGCAGCGTTCTAATGCGATACGTGTTACCAGCGAGCGCTATTGTTTACCTGCGAACCCTTCGAGCTATAGGTCATCGCCGCCCTCCTTCATCCGTCGAGTTCGTTTACGACGCGGTCGATGAGAGGGATACCGGTCACTCCTGGGACTGTATAGCTTGGTCGACGGAGGTCACCTACTGTAAGGTAGGGGGTATTTAGCTGCTGTTGGTTAGGGACAGTTCGCGAGCTAGTGTGGTCGTCAGCCCCCGTGCTGTATTTGTTTTGTTTTGATAGCCAGCCCGTATCGGCGTTTTCGGCGCATCTTTAGTTTTTCCCGCACCCAACGGGGTGACGGTTTCCGTTCATTCAAATCGCGTTAGTATTGTTTATCGTTGCCTAAACACTTCCGCAAAAAGCGATCGGAAGTTTCCGCGTTACGTTCGCCGGGTTTGTTTTATCCCGTGGTCGGTCGAACGCGTTCCTTTTATGCTGCAGAGCCTCTCTTCCAGATCGCCGGCAGAGTGACGCGTCTTAGAAGCAGAAGTCAGCCAACCTCCGGACCCGAGTTCGAATCCGGACACAGGCTGACGTAAATCTCGGATGTCTGAGAATAATTTATGTTTTGCTAGTGTGTTAAAGAAGTCATTTACGTTTTTCCTACGTTGGGAGCTAAAAATAAAACCAGTCATTATCTGCATCTTGGGATTCAGTGGTTATTCTTTAAATATTTATTATTTCTCCTTTTCAAGATCGTAACACATATAATAGGATTTGTTTTGGTACTTTAGGAATTGGTTCGAATAAGTGGCTGGTCCCATTAATCGGATTTGACTGAATAACAATAAACAAAAAGTATATTGTAAATGCATATTTGTGGACTGTGGAAGCAAAGCAGAATACCCGGAGAAAGCCCACGTGTATATGAGTAGAACGTGCAAACTCTTCAAAGAAAGGCCCTAGCGCTGCACAGGAATCAAACCCGGGACTTCTTGCTGTGAGGCAACAGTGCTGACCACTAAACCACGGTGTCACCCATTTGTAGGATACAAACAACAAAATTATTGAGTGTGAATAGTAAAAATGTGATAAAGTGGGAAAGGGCATAGAACAGGGGTAATTAATTAGAATTTAGTATGGTCCAGTTAGAGAACATTTTGTCAGGCCAGAGTCTGGACCATCATCGTTTCTAACTTGTTTTCCCTGTTAAGAAATTCAGATAAAAACCAGCTGGTCAAAACACACCATATGCTGGTCGTTTATAGCTTGTTAACTAAATCATGAGTAACCAACTCTTGGCTATTTTATTCCTTGATTAACCAGATGACCTTGAACTAAACTTTCAGCAGAATCATGACAAATAAGGACATATATAATACTTAATAAGAAAAAATATATACAAAACACATTCAGATAAAGAAAATATTAAAGCATAACAGTAGACTATAATGTAAAATGATCATTGTGCAAATTAAAAGTGCAAATCTCACCATTCAAATGGTTTTGTTCTCTGCTAAAGTATTGACAGTACAAAAAAATATTAATTATATATATATAATTATTTTTTGTAATGTCAAATATTGTGCACTGTGAGCTACTGTGACCAAAAACTAATTCTTTAAATGTGTCGCATACTTGGCGAATAAAGTCTGCATTAAGCACAGCCTTAGATAATGTAGCCCCACTCAAAACTAAAGTGATTAGGGAGAAAAAACTTGCTCCATGGTACAATGATCACACACGCGCACTTAAACAAGCAGCACGAAAATTAGAACACAAGTGGCATCACACTACACTGAAAGTGTATAAGTTAGCTTGGAAAGCTAAATCTTCATATTATTCGTCCCTCATTGAAAAAAAATAAAAACAATCCTAGATTTCATATTTATGTCCAAATTAACTAAAATGTCAATGAAAGAATCAAATAAACCACCCGACTGTACCAGGGATGATTTAAAAAAATTCTTTAATGATAAGATAAGAAAAAATACACCTTCTGAGTGTTAATTCCCAATGTCAAGTATAGACTTACTCTGAGCAGCATTGGTGAGAATAGTACAGATAATAGTAATGAGTTAATCCAACTAAATTTATTTAATCCAATCTCCCAAAAGGAACAAGCTGCATTGATTTAATCAACAAAGTCATCATTGTGTATACTCGATCCTGTATCAACTCGTCTACTTCTAGATGTACTCCCAGCTATTGCAGAGCCCCTGCTTACATTAATCAACGCATCCCTTAGCCTTGGGTATGTAACTAAATTGTTTAAAAGTGCTGTTATTAACCCCCTGATTAAATAACCTAATCTTGATCCACATGTTCTAGCTAACTATAGGCCAATTTCAAACCTTCCCTTTGTCTCAGAAAATTAGAAAAAGTAGTTTCCAAACAGTTATGCTCTTATTTGAATGATAATTGTTTGCATGAATGTGAAGGGATGTTTTACTTATATCTCTTTCCTTTAAGCAGATATCCTTTAGTGATAATAAGGATGATACTTACTCATAAATGAAGGTATATTAATCACGAGATTGTGCAAGTAGATCATTAGTAAGTAAAAGGTTATATTACTCATAGTAAATATGTGTGTAGTAAATGTGTGTTGATGATTTGTATTACCAGACCTACACAATCATTGGTTTATTACTACACTAAATCACTTTTAGTTAGGTCTGACAGTTTCTTTAAGTAAATCAAAGTATGTAGACATTTGCTAGAATAGGGAGTTATGCTCTCTTCTTCGAATAATTTGCGCTTCCATATGAACTGGATCACGGACAAAAGGAGCCGCAACGTTTGCATGAGAAAAGTGTGTGTAAGCTCAGGTTAGGTTTAAGTTAACCTGCCAGCGAGCAGGTTAGTTTCAGAGCGTGAGTTGCTATAGTAACTGACTCAGGTTCTCTTTAACCTCGATTTCTGGAACGAAAAACCCTGAGTTTGCGTTAATTCTGAGTTAACTTACCCGGTTTATTTACTTAACCCGCTTTCTGGAATACCCCCCAGATGGAAATCGACATGTTTGTATATGTGAAGCGACCCAACAAAAACAAAAATAGTAGTAATTAGCGCCACGCTTTCCGAATATATGGGGCATTTTGCTTTTGAACTGCCTGTGAGAAGTATAAACAAACATGAGTCTGTCCATTACGGGTTGAAAAGTCAAGTTGCTGTCAACGTTTTTTTTATTTGGTGCACAATGAGTTTTTCTCTAGCTCTGACTTGTTCTCACTACTTCACCTGTAAGCTCCGTGCACCAGATTTACACAGGTCTGATTGGTAGAGGAGAGCGTTTAGTGATCTTACAGCACACGACTGGTCTGTGAGCTTTAAGTGTGTCCAAAGTACTGTGCTGCTTTAAATAAACTCAGAATTAAATCCTTTTCAGTAGTTTTTTCTTATCATTGGGGTCGCATTGGACACCATGTGGGTCAACAGAAAAATGGGAATCACATGACATTTTACCTTCATAACATGGAATAAGAGTCTGTGTTTTTCCCTGTAATGTTGGTGAGATCACGGAACAGAAACCATGGGGTAGGATGTGCTCTGACTCATAGTAGACATTTTTCCAGCGGTGTGCACATGCCTTTAAATAAAAAGAGAAAAATGTTGTTTTAGTTATGATTTTTATCAAAACACAATGCAGTGCATCCATTATACACATATTTGCATTAAGTGCAGTTATGTTTAATATAAAATGTACAACCTCTGGCAAAAATATGACATCGCGACTACGGAAGGAAGTTCTTTTAATAGCATTATTTGGTAGAAAATATTGAGTCAAAACTTCCAACCAAGAAGTTCCAACCTTCTAGTATTGAGAAAAAGAAAAGAAAAAAATATATTTGATGTAGTCAATAACAGTTTTTCAAATCAAAATAATAACATTATAAAAAATATGGAATATCTGTGTGATTTGCAGTTCTAAAACAAATTGAAAAAAAAACTGCTAATTAGTCTTCAGTTAAGAGTGCTCACATCTTGAAGAGCTGTTGCACAAAATGGATTGGCATGAATCATGTCTCCAACACAAAATATGTCAGTTGAAACAAGGGAGAGAATGATAAAAAAAAATTATGCAAAAGATGTTTCCAATTAGATGTGTTTAAAACTCAGATGAAATACAAACAAAATGGGAAGCTTGAAAAAGGGTGGCATACAGGTAATGCATAAAAGCATCAAAAACAGAAAATGCATAGAAAACCAATGAAAACAGACCAAACTATAAGAACTGGCTAAACAAAATGTGATTGATACATAAAAAGTTCAAACAAAAGCCATTTAAACACAAACAGACAAAACAAGGTAACAATAGGCTGACGAACAGCAATCATGAACTTTGGATGAAAGCAAATTAATAATGATTAACTTTTGTTTGGTGCTGGTTTGATGAAATTTATAAAGATGACTGTCAGAAGATAACATGTACATTTCCACAGTCATTGATGATATGGTTTTTTTAAGAAACGGTGTCCTCACACTTGGGCTGCGTGCATCCGGCCATGCCCCCTTCCCTCCCTGCTCGGCCACCCTGATGACAAGTAATAGGGGCTGTGTAGGTTGGTGCCTGACAATTGTTTCTATTCGATTTTGCTGTGCATTAGTTTGGTTTGTGCTCTGTTTGGTTTTGTTCTGTTATTAAAATCTTGTTAAGTTAGTCTAAATATACTCTAAAAAAGTGAATCCCTAAAATACCACTACTCTTTACTAACAGGGATGCACATCAAGTAAAGGCAAAGGAAATCATGATCATTACTTATTTATTTGTTCCGAAAAAAAAGTCAACATTAAATCACTTTCATACTCTCAGCTGAAGGAATAAGAAAAGTGTTACAAATGTTAGAGATTATATTATCTAGCCAAAATGCAAAACTGTCAGAAATCCGAGATCGGTTTCTCCCTCTGTTTACACACAGCCCACACGCTCACACAGCCCCGCCTTCTAGTCCCTGCACACACACCCGCCTACGTCACTTCTCTCACTCTCCCTCGGATACACAGCTGTTCCCGATCTCGGTAATTACTCCCTGTTCTATTTAAGCGTCGGCTGGTCGCGAGCCCGACGCGAAGTATTGTTTTTGTATTCTCTCTAACGTACCCAGCGATTGCCATTGTTTGATTCTGTGTTTCCTCTTTTCTAGTGATTCTCCTGTATTTTCAGATTCCTCGTATTCCTGTCCGTGTGTGGGTGAGTTTTGGATGATTGTTTAGTTTTTGTGATTAGCGTATGTGTGTGCGTATGAGTGTGTCGGCGTCTGTTCTCCCCCCTACCGGTCTTACTAACGTGTTTCACATCTCTATGTTTATTAATCTCTTTTCTGTCGGGTTTGGTGCACTAACATTTCTTTCTCACT
>JAOUQU010415839.1:0-11115 GCA_028566735.1 Ammoglanis amapaensis
GTGTGTGTGTGTGTGTGTGTGTGTGTGTGTGTGTGTGTGTGTGTGTGTGTGTGTGTGTGTGTGTGTGTGTGTTTGTCGCTGTAACTTGCAAAGGACTGGCGACCTGTTCAGGTGTTTAGTGTATTCGCCCACTGTTACCGTAAATAGGATTAAGCTGTGGTAAAATTCGATCATGGATGGATGGATGAATTAACGACTGGTGACGCTGCCTAAATTGTAGTAATCGCTCTTTCCTCTAGAGGGAGACTCCTCACAATGTAGTTAAATATATCGGCAGCACTTTTAAATCCCTGATCCTCCATAGATTAGTATTTATTGCATTGGTATAAATTCCACTGTACCTTCCCAGGAATGCCTGAATAACAGAGCAGGGATTTATCTAACTTTGATAACCCCAAAAGTCATAAACTGATTAAAATGTTCAAATGTTAAATCATTAAGTTGTAATGAAACAGTTGTGAAACAAACACCTAATCTCCCAAGTGTACAAAAGTCTAGAAAGTATTCAGACCCCTTGACTTGTCGCAAAGAGGTAACCATCAGTCACAAATAGTTGGTAGTGCCTAGTGGATAGAGCTTTTGGCTATGGACCCAAAGGTTGGGGGTTCAAATCCAGGCTGTGCTACACAGCCACTATTGGGTGTTTGAGCGAGACCCTTAACCCTGTCTGCTCCAGAGATTATAAGTTGGGATATGCGAAGAATGGCGTTTTGTTGTATGGCGCATCTGTATATTTGTAATAACAAATAAAAAGCATTTCATTTTCATTTCATGATAACATGAAATGATAACATGAAAACTTCAAAGACCAACATACCGTTTTAGATCGACATATAGTGGGTTGTATGTTCATTTTACAGCACTTTTTTTTCTCATCACATAGTCAGCCACATACAGCTGCTTTCATAGCTTGATCAAGTGACAATCATCTGTCCCCTAAAGCTTCTTTGTATAAAAAAGAATTACACCTCTTCCCACACTCACAGTTTCAAATTTTTAAAGTGCAGGTAACTTTAAGAATTATCATTTAGTATTTTGATCTTTCATATTTTTTTTTTGATAATTAAAACCCACCGAATATTACTCAAACCTTTGCAAATTAGCGAGGAAAAGTACTACTTAATCTAATATTTATACAGCATTCTTAATATAGAAGCAGATTCTCATTTTGATCTCTATTTCTTTTTGGAGATTGGGAGCAAACACTAAATAGCTAATATGCCTCTAGATAAAAATGTTATTAAGGGAGATGCTCGGATGCTAGATATATGCCTATATTCTGTAGCCTATTAGAACATGACATGATTATAAATATTGGGACTTGATATTTTGTGGACTGCAGATTGTGGAACTAGATTTTGTACTGAGAAATTAATGCAGGGTTCTAATCTTAGATGATTATACAATAAAAAGCATATAGGATAACATTACAGAAAAGTAAGATTGGACATTGCATTTCTTCATATATAAATGTATATATTGTATTTAATTTATACTGTATAAAGATAATTTTAATGCTAGTTTGAATAGCATTCTTGTTGAACTGGCTACATCCTGTTATGTGAAGGCTATGCTTTGGTAAAGTAATTACAAAATGCAAATGTACTGAGAAGCTGTCGTGGCATAATGTTGAAGGCATGTTCTAAATTAATTCAGCCACCTTAGCATGAGATTGTTGCACAGCCTATTTTAAAACCGTGGAAATTAATCTCTAAGCGAGCGACCTAGCTGCCGTAACAGAGTCAACCTGTCTACCCAAACCTTAACATCATTTGATTCTTCTGGTGACTGGTGTTCTAAATAATGATGTTTACTGTTCTCTTCTAAAGCGCTACAGAGAGTCTTCTTGTTTAAACAGAATAGCTAATATTTCAAGCTAAATGCAAATCCTCCTTACAACAAATTACATCATCAAATCATGTAATTTCAAACCTCTTACATCATAACAGCACTTACAGCCAAGCGGAAATTAGTGACAGACATTTGGGGCAGTTGTGGCCTGGTGCTTAGAGAACTGGGTGCGTGATTGTAAGCTTTCCGGTTCAGGGGTGAGAAGACACATAAATGTTCTAAATATATCTAAACTGATCAGTTAGTAATTGTTAATATTAAAAATGATCAAAATGCTTATTACTGAATCACTATTGTTTGGTCCCTTGTACATTTATAGCTGGAATAACAATTTAAGATTCAAGAGTTTTATTGTCATCTTGAATCAATCACTAACAATCTTGTATCAGTATTATATGCTTGTATATATGACTTAACATTTATATCTGTAAGTATATTACATTACATTATGTTAAGTATATTATATATACCAGAGCTATATACATATGTAGAATTATATCCATGTACATACTACTACTACTACTACTACTAATAATAATAATAGCAGTTATAGACATGGTCGTATTTTAGTGTAAACAGCAAAAATAATAGATTAGGTAGGTGTGTATTAAAATGTAGGTTTACAAAAAGTAAAATGTGTAGTTCTGTAGATACTAACGTGGAAGTGCATGAAGACTAGGGTTGCACCAGATAGTACATTTTAAATACCCGCCTGGAACCAGAATGCACCGGATGTCTGAGGCACTATCCTGCCGGAACCGGATAGTTGGTGCTCAGGCCTATTTTGTAACAGCACCTCATTATAGCAACTATGGAGAATTCGAGATAGGTGACAAACCGCCTACCAAGACAAAACTAATAACTAAACAAGTAGCAAAAAAATATATCTCATTTCCGCCTGGATATCCGGTACAGAGGCTTAATTTCCGGCATTAGCTTAAAATTGGTCGGATATCCGGCGAACCGGAACCTGATATCCAGTGTGGCCCTAAATGAAATGGCTAAGCATTAGGTTTTCGTGGTTTGTCTTGGGTACGAGCAGAATTAAAATGTTTTACAAGCAATTTTTGGCCGTTTTCACAACCAAAAATGGCGCAAATTCCAAATGTATTTCTTTCTAAAAGTAATTAAACTCTTTTCTTTCTAAATCGGGAAGATTTGGATTGCAGGAACAAACAGCGTCCCGCTACCATGCAATCAAGAATAAAATGAGCGCTGCCCACCGTCACCCAGCGATAGATTAGTATCTGGAATTCGCACACCAAGAACCAACAGGAAAATGCTAATCACGCCAGTCTCTGATAACATCCCGCATCAAAGAGAACTGTCGATGCTAAGATAATTTATGGAAGTATATTCTAGTCTGTAGTTATAATCAGAATTTGCACATTAAAACAGTAGGAGATGTACAACAGAAAGGAATCCTGTAATAGAAGACTGATTAGCAGCGGCCAGTTATTTTGGGGAACGTTTAACAAGAGTTCAAATAGCAAACATCGCTGTGATGGTTGCTGAAATGAGAACGTAATCCATTGTTTCCAAGCCCATAATAATGAACGTCTTCCTGCAATTAAAGCAAATCACACACAGCTGATGTGAACAGAACAAATAAATCACAACAGGCGTTTCTGTCTATTACAAACCAGATGACTCAACTGAGTACAACCGCATGCGGTGTAGTGCGATGGACCGGTCCTGTAAACAATATGTGACCGACTTCTCAAGGAGACACAAAAGAATGATCCCTGAAACACGGATGCTATAAAACACATTATTTCCCCCAGGACGTCAGGTCTCTTTGGTAAGTGTTTGATACGTAAGTATGAGCCGCCATTGTCTAGTTCCTTTCACAGGTCGAGAGGAGTAATTCCATTAACCCCACACCCACCGTCCTCATCCTCTCTCTTTCACTAATGCCTCGGCCGAGGTGATTGCCACACTGCCAGAGATGATGTCATTAGAAGATGAGGAAGCTTATGGCTGACTCAGCTGAGCCCTGTAGTGTATACAACAGAAGGGGGGGGGACAACAACCCACTGCTTGTCATGCACAACGAGGAAGGTGGAAGCCTTCCCACGAATGCTGGCAGATTTGAAAGCAGTCATATGTTTATATTTACAGAGTTTCTGCTCCTGATAAATTCATAACTTAGTATAATGTCATTTATATTATACATTTATATCTCCAGGACAAATGTGTGTTGTTTTCTGTGTTGTTCTTCACTCTCAATCGATTGGCAGAGTCTCTCTAGAAAGTGTCCTCAATGTTCGCTGGAAAGCTAGTGTAGCCATTTTGATCATGTACAATGAAATGTTTCTCTTCGCATATCTTAACTTGTCTGGAAGTTGGGGTCAGAGCGCAGGGTCAGCCTGGAGCCACAGTACGGCAGTACGGTAGCCGCAGTAGCCGCAGTACGGCGCCCCTGGAGCAGACAGGGTTAAGGGTCTTGCTCAAGGACCCAACAGTGTAGCAGAGTGTAGCTGAGCCTGCATTTGAACCCCCAACCTTTGTGTTCCCAGCCCAACGCTCTACCCACTAGGCTACACTGTCCCTGTATTGGGTGTATGTAGGGTGTGAACGCTAGTGTGAATCAATCTTAAAATGAGTCACTTAAACATATAAACCAGTATGAAATAAATTGATTAAAAAGAAAAAGTATATATCTTTTGTGCCTTTAAAGCATTTGGGGTAAGAAGTTAAAAATCTTGCACAAAAGTGGCAACTAGGAGGGTGTAAGGATGAAACCTCCGACACCCTTTGATTACTATACCAGTAGTTACCTTAACAGCAGAGCAGATGCTGGTTAATACCCGGTCTATGTGTCAGTTTCTACATGATATACCAATACAGGTCGTCCTCGGGTTACGACGGTTTCGAGCTCCGACGTTTCGTGGTTACGATTTAAGTGGTTATGTGTCGTAAAACATCGTAACTCGTGTTGACGGCGGGAATACACAACGCTGGGTTTCGCAGCTCGGTACTGAGGCAGTGGTGCGTCACCCCCTATGTTATTTATGCACAGTATGTACGACGCCACGTAGGAACGGACCTGCGTCGTAAGTCGAGGACTGCCTGTATACAGCTGTACGTCAGCTGCTACTTATCAGACACAACATACATTAATATAATGGAGTAGTATTCAGAAGGTCGCTGATTCATGCCCCACCGCTGCCAAGTTTTGCATTGTTGGGCCCTTGAACAATGCCTTTATCTCTCAGTTGCTTTGTCATCGTAGCTTAAGATGCTAATTGCTAGAAATGTCACCTTATGGCTGACTCCTCAATCCACGACTGAAAGCAGAAATCATGATCGATCTCTTTAGCACTAAATGTGCAAATATTTCCTGGTCGATTTCTAAAATTAGAACGCACATGTGGTTCAGACAGCTATGCACAGCGTAGTGTGACTTTTTAATCTAGGCTAATGTATTTAACAGAAGATTGGCCTTAACTCTATAACGGCTTTCTAGCCAGTGTATTGTCCTGCTCTGATTAGACCTCCAACAACTGGTTCAACATTTGGAATATCAGTTGTTTTTTTTTGTTTATTTATTTATTTATTTATTTTTTTTTTGGGGGGGGGGTAATTATACAGACGGTTCTAACCAGCGCTGAGATTTCACTGCCTACATTACAATACTTTTTCTCAGACACTAGATTGTACCTGCGTTTACCATTGACTTTCTTTTTATTTTATTAAATCATATTTAATTTAATAATTTAATTTAATAACACATTTAATAATGTGTTTAAACTCTAGAGACCCGGCGTCCTCATATGAGGACATTACATTTCTGGTTCTCTGCACCATTCTATCTAATTTTTTTAAAATTGTTTACTCTTTGGCCTCATATGGAGACACTGCCTGTACCACCTAGTGGTCATAGGACAACATAACACTTAATTGATTAAATTATTTTCAAAAGTTGCTTTTTTCTGTACAATTACATTAGCACTTTTGTTTATGTATTCTAATGTTTACAGTTACAAACAATTTTGTTCTTTGTAAGCCAATTGTATCTTTATTTTAGACCTACTGTCTCCATACGGGGACATTGTATATGAAGCCATTTTTAGAAAAAAAAACAAAGACAAAATATAATTTTTATGCTTGTTAGATCCTACTAATCACAAATAGCTAGACGAAAAAAAACACCCCACATTAGGAAAAGTCTGGGTCTCAGGAGGTTAAATACAATTATGCTCTTGTAATAGACATTGTTTATGATTATGTTTGCTTGTGTTATTACAGCTACACAGATATCATGTTTGTAACCATTCCATCAAAGAACATGCTGGAATTCAACCTCACCAGCGAGAAACTGATTTTGTTCTCAGCCAAGGCTCCACAAGTTAAGACCATGATCGATTACTTCCTCACAGAGTTAAAGAAGGTCAGTTCTCTTCATTGAAAGGTTTAGACCTGACATGGTAGTGACATTATGGTGCACTGATTTTCTGTCTGTCTCCAGGACTCGGACTATGTGGTTGCTGTGCGTAATTATGTCACAGATGACAGGACGATGTTGAGTTTCCATAAAGGAGATATCATACGATTGCAGAAAATGGAAGGGTTGGAAGAAGGTGGGACATCTTTTGGCTGAATATATCTTATATCCTATTGTAAATGTATTGTCTTGCAATATAGTATTTAAGATCTGGATCAATAGTAAATTAAGCTGTTGTAGGAGATATTACAGCTCGTTTACAGTGATAAATGCCGTATAGTTCCACGATTATTTACGAAGCTCAACAAATGGTAGGTGATGTGGCAAAATAAGTAGCAAGTGGCAAATTGCAGAACTGGATTTGCCATTGGTTAGTTTGGACAATGGACAGACAGAGATAGATAGATGGATGCACAGACAGACAGACAGACACAGAGACATAATAAATAAAAGAGATATATAAATAAATAAACTGTTGGTCAGGTTGGTTTTTATATATTTATTATCTGGTTTTTTGAACTTTTTTTACCTTCCGCAGGCCAATACTATGGATGCATTGTTAAAAAGAAGGTCATGCTTTTTGAAGAATTAAAGAAAGACTCACCCGACTTCGGTAGGTTTGTATGACCTGCTTGTATGAAGGGTTATTAGCCTTTAGTGTTTCCTCTAGATTTTTCTATCTGCTATTTGTTAACATTCTTGTACTCTTTTTAATGATCTTTAAATTTAGTTTGTATTCTTTTGCTGTAATTATTTCCCACTGTGTTTAAATGAACTGTACTATATTGCGGATCAACAAATCTGTACTTTCTTTGCTTTTTTCATAGGCTGGAAGTTTGGGGCAGTTCATGGTCGGGCAGGGGTTTTCTCTGTGGAGCTTGTACAGCCAGTTGCTGCTCCAGACTTCATTAACCTCCCTGTTGACAGGAAAGAAGAACCCAGAAACAAACAGGGTCGTGTAGCTGCATCTGCCGCTTTGGCTGTGGCTGTTGGTTCTTCTGCTGCAGCACACGAACTTGAATGCTCTATTGAGGTATGTACTACTAATAAACAGGATAACTCTTATCCTGGCTTTTCTTATTGTCTTGTAATTTAAATAATGGCCTTTTAAACCAAGTGTAAGCACTTCTTGTTAACCCTAGAACACTAAAGTTAAAATTAGTAACATCATCACTAACGTTGGGTATATAATACCCGGTATAAAGCGCCTGGTTTAAACACACAATTTCTTACCCACCCATATGTTCCTCTCTATCACTAACATCGGGTTAAAATCACTCGAACTCGTGCCTCTAGAAAAAAAAAACATAGATGGGACAAGGGAGTCAATCAAACCATTAATGACATCAATGAGCGTCCTGAAGCTTCCCAAAGTCTCACCATATAACTCAAACAACAGCAGCACAATGAACATGATGAGACAAAAATTGTGTGGCTGAAAATCACCCGACGCCAGTGTTATAGGGTTAATATACAGTATATGGATAAGTGTGCAAGAAATTGCATTGTAAGTCCTTAAATTGCGATTAAAATGACTCTCCCCCAGGTGACTTCAGGAGTCAGTGAATACACAGACACACAAAACCGTAGCATGGAAATGGATGAACTGATTCTGCGTGACAGCAAATACAACATGGTAGAATTTGCCAAGAAATATTTCAGAACGGCCCAGAGAAAGACCAAGTAATCACCTTTACACTAATCAAAAGGATCACAAATATTATATAACCTCAAAGATTTGGCCGCTGCAAAAAAAAAAACAATTACGTATTTTGATTTTACAGTGATTCTCAAAAACAGAAGTCAAGTAAAGGAAGGGAAGCCAAAGAACCTTCAGATATGGTGGCATTTTCTAAGGTGAACAATAAGAAGAGAATAGTAATATTTATTTAACAATACATTCGAATGTAAAATCGTTACTTTTAACCTTTGTGTGAAATCTTTTGCTTTTTGTTTGTGTGCTAATTAGTTCCCTATCCAAGAGTCTTTGATTGAGTTCACTGATGAAACTATGAACAAGGTTGCTGCAGACATTTTTCTGGGTAATTAAGAATTTCAGATTTTATTAGTTTCAATATGCTCATGAAAGATTAGTAAACAAGGGGCAGCATGGTGGCGTTGTGGTTAGTATTGCATCCTTAAAGTAAGAAGTCCCAGGTTCGAAACCCCAGCGATTTGGGGCTTTAGTATGGAGTTTGCATGTTCTCCCAAGGTCTATGTGGGTTTCCTTTGAGTAATCCAATTTCCTTTAACATTCCAAAGACATGCAGGTAGGTTAATTAGAGATACCGTAATTGCCCTGTGTGTGTTTGTCTCTGTACCCTGCAACCGACGGGTGACCTGTTCAGGCTTATAGTGTGTGTCCCACCGAGACGCTAGATAGGATTAATTGGTGATAAAGTTAGACAAGGGCTGGATGGGTGGATGGATGAATGGATAATGATTTTGCACAAACTTGCTAAATTCTCAAATTAAGATTAAAAACATTTCTTAGTGATCAAATAGATATATTGTATTTCAACCATTCCCCATTTCAACACATTTATAAATCTAATTAAATGATAGATTATATGGTAGCATAACACTGTTACAAATTGTGTAGTTTATTGTGTAGTCTTTCAGTGAATAATATGGTATCACTGACACACAATGTTGTTCCAGATTAACATTAAAAACAATTGAATTGGAATTGGAATAGAAAACTGTAGAGTGTATACGTTGCTAATAGATATCTTACCCATCTGCATGTATAAAACCTTTTTCAGCTATAATGAAGTTTATGGGAGACTACCCATTGAAAGGCCAAACTGAGCAAGATGTCATCAGTACCATATTGAGGGTACTTCAATCATTTTATCCTATTGATTAAATGTAAAAATATGCACATTTAATACCAATATTTGGACTCTTTTGCAGCTTACTGGCGAGTATGGGTTAATGAGGGACGAAGCATACTGCCAGGTCATCAAACAGATTACTAGAAACACCAGTTCCAAAACGTAGCTATCTATTTCTCGCTTAAGTTCAGTTCTTTACCCATGTAACGTGGCAGATTGAAAGTAAAGTTCTTTTCATGGTTCTGCTATACAGAGACAGCTGTCAAAGGGGCTGGAAGCTACTATACATTATAACAGCATACTACAGATGCACAGAAGCACTAAAGCCCTATCTTCTTAGATTCCTTCAAGATGTCTGTGCAGGCACAGAGATCCATTTTCAAGGTATGCCACTATTACAGCATGTTACCTCACAGCTCCAAAACATCGACTATTTAACTAGCCATGAACACGTGAATGTTCTTACTGTCCCAGGTATAGCCAAAGCATGTGAACTGAACCTGAGGAAGACATTTCAGTATGGTGGACGAACTAAATATCCTAACAACATGGAACTAAAGGCTATTATGGTAAGTTCTACTTATTTATATGTTACTAAAAGAACAAACGTTTCGCTACAATTAACTATTTTTTGTACACTAGGCAAGCAGGAGCTCCAAACGTCAGCTCTTTCTTCTTCCTGGTGAAATTGAACGTCATCTGAAAATAAAGACTTGCTCAGTAAGTCGCTTATCTAGTAAGATAAAGCAATGGCCTACAGAAGTGGAGACAGATCGCTGTATAAAAGGGCCATGAACGCATTGATGAAAGAAATCAGAGTGAAAAAACACTATAGCACTGATAAAATCAAGTTTACGATACGAGTTTCGACTTTCGACTTTTCTATACCAACAACTGCACCTTGAATGACCCATTGGGTAAACTCAGGAAACAACCCCCAGATCCGCGCCCCCCCCATTATCCATAACCACTCAGTATCATCCATTGAGACATTCATGTTCACCCATCACAGTCTGATTTGGAGCTGCCACTAAACAGGACAGGGACAGACTGCAGTGTACAGTGAGGACTGCTAAGAAAATCAGAAGTCTGTCCACTAAGACATTAGAACTGTTTTATCCTGCGGCCATCACCATAATCAACAGTTTTTTTATGAATATAAGCATTATTAATGGCTGATATCAATTAATAGCATTTTTATCAGCACCATCATCTCAGCCAATATTATCATCATTACATTATCAATCACACATATACATACAACAAGTGTATAATGATAACTATCATTATCACACTGGTATCCATTTCTCAATCTGCTAAACTGCTGGCTAGAGCGCTAGATAGTAGATAGTATTTTCTTTAATCAAATGAAATTGAATCTGTAAACTATTTCATATTCTGTAACTCTGTATATAGCTCAGGAAAGCACATTATTTTCAGTTGTCCTTGTAAAGTCCATGTAAACTGTGTATAAAGAAGAACCAAATTCATTATGTGTGCGAATATACTTCAGATTCGGATTCTGATACTGAAGGTAGTATTCAAATGTTTATCCTAATTATTAAGTTAATGATGTCTATTTTATGTTTAGGTTGTTTCGGATGTCATCGAAGAGTTATGCTATGAGATGGGTCTGCACGTACTGGAGGGAATGGATGAATATGCCATATTCGTTGTCACAAATGGGGGTAAGTAATAAAGCAGTCAAATGTGTTTACTTATTAGCTGGCTCACTTGTCTTCAACATTGGCAACTACTTCTTTTTTACTTTAACTTTTTTGTTGTTTGTGGCTTTTAGTTAGACTTTTGCTTCATCCTGGTTAATAATTCAGTGACAGTGTGGAACCAGACAGTCCTGTTGAAGTATTAGATATTTGCCCTAACAATGTTTGATATTGTGGTTGTGCTTAAATTTTTAGCAAGGTTTCAGCAAGGTTTAGCAAGATTAGTTATCCAACCTTAATTTTACATTTATATATA
>JAOUQU010415850.1:0-11113 GCA_028566735.1 Ammoglanis amapaensis
CCAATGGAATTTGGCCGACTAGTAATTTTTTCGGTCGACCAACGAATAATCGATTATTTGCGGACAGCCCTAATACATTTACTCGACTACATGAATCGTTTACTTCCTCCACCACTGCTATTAAGAATTGTGTTAAAACACTACACAGCGTAACTATAATAATTCGATTTTTAATTATATTTTTCTTTTCATATGGCTCAGAGTTTATGGGTCTGTCTTCTAGTGTTTATCTCTTATCTCTTAGTGTTAATTGTTCCTGACCCGCTCTCTGCTGGCCGCCGCCACGCTCGGTGAGTTGTTTCGCTCGGTGCTGATCTCTGGGGCGACTACAGTCCTGACAGGGGTATCGTCCAATAGGGTGTGGAGGAACTGCAGCGTCTGTTCCAGTGAGAAACTGTACACACACACAAGCTTGTGATTTCAGAACTCAAGAGAACTGATAAGAAACTGGTAAATAAATGTCTGTGCTGGTACTTGTGATCTCTGAAGATGTCTCGCAGGAAGTGACGGTCGATGGTGGGGAAGTGACAGAAGAGCTGGTGCTCCTTCAGTACAGCTGCACTGTCCCTTTGGTCCAAGTCAATCAGGCGGGACTATGAACGCGCGCACACACACACACACACACACACACACACACACACACACACACACACACACACACACACAGCCAGGGATCAGAGCCGTGAGAAATGTGTGTGTCGGGTGGTGTGCAAATGCGTGCATTGGTGAGTGGGGGTGTCGGGCGATGTGTGTTTTGGTGTTTGCATGTGTCTATCGGTCGGTGTGTATGTGGGTGTGTCTATGAATCAGTGTGTATGCGCAACATATTGTGTGTCGGTGTGAGTGGGCGTTAGGGTGTGTGTCTGTGTGCTTGTCAGTGGGCATATGTGTCGGTGTATGTATCTGTGTGTGTGCTTGTCAGTGTGCATATGTGTCGGTGTATGTGTGTGTATCTGTTTGTGTGTGTGTATCTGTGTGTGTGTTGTACCTTATCCAGACTCTCCTGTATCACCTGCTCCTCCATCATGATCTCCCGGAGGGACACGGCCGGACTGGGTCCCAGTTGGAGGAACCAGGAGTCGTCCCACACCTCAAGACCTGATTGAGAGCGAGAGAGAGAAATAGAATTGTCCAGGGGAAGAAGGCTGCACGCGTCCAAAAGTATGTGGACTCACCCTCCTGCAGTAGATGGCAACAGTTCACCGCTGCACGTCTCTGAGTCTCCTATCAGTACCGGAAAACCAGACCAAAAAACATCAGACACGAACCCGGAGTCTGATCTCCAGCACCCTCTTGTGTTTAAAGTCACTCTTGTGTTTACTGTTTAACCCGTGACCTACATGTGCAGGTATTCATAAAAGCCTTGATGAAAGATGGAGAAGTTTACCTGGATGGTTTCCTTCCACTTCTGGTGCAGGACTTTGGCCAGACTGAGGTCCATCACAACCGAGCAGTCGTCCGGGGAAACCTCGCCTGTTTGTTTGTGTTTTAAAATATGTCATTTATATATAAGCATTTATATTAAAATAATTTATTTAACACACATGAAACCATAAACTATAATTCACAATGTGACTATTGAATTTTTGAGCCTCTGTACGGCGGGTTTACAGGGTTGCCAGATTGCCAGGGCAATTTTTTTGAGAAAGTGAATCTTTTTAACATCTGAAACCCGCAGAAATCTGGAAATCCTGGTTCTGTAGTTGTTGGCACGGTTACCTGGTGAGATTCCCACAGGACCGAAGAGCTCGATGAGCTGCAGGGCGAGTTCTGTGCTGAGCTTCAGCTCCAGGTTCTGGATCTTCAAAGCGCTCCTTGAACCAGAGCTCTCCCTCTTGAGCTCTGCCTCGCGTGGGCGGGGCAGGTTTACCTCAGGGTACTTCCTCAGGTTCTCCCAGAATACTTCATGAGAGTACGAGCTAGGCAGGTCCTCCTGAACTGGTGCCAGAGGTTCTTCAGCTAGACCTTCAGACTCAAGAACGTCCAACTCCTCAAGTAGGTTTAATTGACTGTCATCCTCCTTCACCTCCACTTCCTTCTCCTCCTCCTCCTCCTCCTCCTCCTCTTTTTCCATCTCCTCTCGACACAGACACTCCCCTGAATCCAGCAGAAGATTAGTGGTCCACTCTACATCCTGGTGACACTTGATGAACAAGTCCTCCAGGGTCTCCGAGGGAATGTCTCTGAAGTGACTCCTGAGGATCTCCAGGTTCTGCTCCTCTATGAGCTGGTTCTCCTCCACCTGAGAGCCTTTGTCGTGCCGTACGCGATAAGGAATGCCTACAGAAGGCATCTTGGCTGTTGTTCTGGGGACAAAGCGTCTAGGGTCTCCCTGTAGAACTGACCGACTGGAGGAGACACTTGACCCGGGTTCGGGGCAGATGCTCTTCTGGATCCTCCACAGGAGGGCAAAGTCTCCAGAGTCAGTTTGACTCCCGGTTTCAAGATTCAGAGCCAGTTTGTAAGCTGCTTTCTTAGAGGAATCTTTGCTTTCCTTCTGATTCTCCGGGTCTGGACTAATGGTAGAAGAGCTCGGATCCAACTCCAGATTCTCCACAGAGTCTCGAGTCAGAGAGCTTTCGTCACCTGAGGACTCTTCAGACTCCTGGTCCTGAGAACTGTCTGACAAAACTGATTTTTCTTGAAGATCCAGAAGTTTCTGGAACTCAGCAGTATGAGAACCGCGACATCCCCGCGGCCGCTGTTCCAGGCTCTCGGTGGGCCAGTCGCCAAGGAAATCGAGATGTTCAAAGTGACGCACACCTGGCTCACACCGTTTTTCTTCCAGATGTTGAGAGTGCTCAGGGGGATCTCTATCTCCGTCCCTGCAGCGCCCCCTGTCTCTTTTGATCCGCTGAGCCATGGACGACCCAAACTCCAGGTCCTGATTTACATTCTTGGCGTCCAGTTCTCGGTCCAGTTCTGCTCCGTCCAGGATCAGCTCCTCAGACTGAAGAACTTCTGGAGAATCATTGAGAGGGTTGGATTCCCGGGGACTGTCGTGACTCACGATCAAGGAGACATCCGGCTGGAAGGAAAAGAGCTGGGGGGTACAGAGTTTACCAAACCCAGAGACCTCCACCAGGTCAGGAGGACTGGAGGAACGCTGCCTAAAGAAAAGGAATTGAGCTTTTAGGGTTCCTTCATATTTATTGATCTTTGCTCACATTATGCCACATTTTGTGTGTGGGAGGATTTTGTGATGCTTAGATCACAAAAAAACTTGTGTTTAGTAGACAGACAACATTTATTTTAATTTACTGAGTCAAACTAATGTTGCCACCTGTATATTATCACTTCACTTATATCACATCACTTCTTGACAGAGGAACTGTGTCCATCCTGATCTGGTACCTACTGAGGGCACTGTAGTGCGTCTGTCTGGGGTACATCATTAGTGGCTGTGCGTGTGATCTGTGAACCCATGATGCTATGTATTGAAACATAGCGGTCCTGGTTCTCCAGCATACGCAGAATCTTCTCCCTCGTCACGCCGTGCTTAGTGCGTCTACAAAGAAGGAACAGAGGAAGAGAAGCTATTAATAACAACAATAGTAAAAATCTTTTTATTTCATACTGAGCGGTTTGGAAATCCTCGTTCCCTCCCTTCCTCCTTCTGCTCCGCTTCCTGATACCACGCTATAACCCCCCCCCCCCCACTCCTAACTAATTAACCGATGGTTGTGGTCATGGAGAATATTCGTGACATCACTAACTGTGACAATATACTGATGACGTCACTAATTCCAGTGAAACTGTCGTAACTAGGCATGTACTTCTCTAGTTCTCGGGGTTTGTTCTTCCACCAGGTGTTGGGTTCGCGGAACAGAACTCCGTACTTGTGCTTCAGTGCCTGAGAAGAGTTCATGAGAGAGAAAGAGAGAGAGACATTCAGCCGAAAAATAAACATCCTAGCATGTGTAACAGGTGCAGCAGTGTTGTCGGTTTGCCCTGTGGCCACCGGCTGTAGAACAGTTACCCTCACTAGAGTAGAGGAGTTTAAATCTGCAGCGAGGTCAACAAAGGGTGCCAAAGTTCACTGTAAAACTGAATCAGGACTCGGAGCACATGGAAAGAGGTTCTACTGGTTTAGAAATGCTTACCAGAGCAACATAGGGCTTCATCTCCCAACACCGCATGTTCGTGTTATCTATGATTATAGGGTTCAAACCTTTCTCAAACGCTTCTTTAGCTGGAAAATAGAACATCAATGTTAGTGAGTCAAACCATTCCTTTACAGACGCAATGCTTATTTTAATATTTATACATTCAGCTAACGATGTAAATGATCCACCACGAGTAAGTTGAGAATCGATTCACCTGAGGCACGATTCAAATCGGTATCCAATTTAAAAAAGCAGAAAGCGCTGTCGAAATTCAACAAACTGATAAAACCAGTATGAAGAATCATGTTGTTCCAGCTTCACCCCTACTTGCGACGTATTACATTTTTCAGGTTTCATTGCTTTATCGTTAGACCTATTGTAAAGTAGCTTAAAGGTTAACTGATCCTCTAGGACTGCAGCAAACCACATGGAGAGCACATTCCAATTACTAATGTAGGGAAGCAACAACATACGATAGCCACAATACGAATCAAGTCAACATACCAGTTTCATGATTCATGATTTTTCTGGATTAAGAAAAACACAATAAATAACAGCAGCACCCTCTGCAGGTTAAAATGAATACCGAATACAGAACATGAAAACCTGATTTAATTCATAAGTGATTCTTGAAATGATGTGTGGTACGTGGGGCTGGTGGGGTCGTGTAGCGGTGTGCTGCTGACCTCTCCGGTGGTTCCAGGCATGAGCCTCTTCCAGCAGTTCAGGCTGATAGTTATAGACACCATTCCTGGTAAAGTACTCATCGGTACTCAGCACCACCCCACCAGGATTCTCCTCCAACATCATGCTGTGAACACACACATCATATCCACAACCAAATAGACCTGTTGGAGCAATCACGCACTTCCATCCATTATTCGACGTCTCATCGTAACATATCTGTGTGTATGTACCGCTATCTGTGTGTGTGTGTATGTGTTTGAGATCCAAAAATGAGATATGACTAAAGTCGAACAAAACGAAAATGTCGAACAAAATGAAACATGAAAGCAGTTAAAAAAAGATAAATTCCGGTGTAATGTCACCTGGCGAGGGTGCTTTTTCCCGATCCCGGCGCCCCTCGGAGCAGCACAAGGACCCGCTTCTCCAGCCTGCCTTGCGGCGCAAGGGTCCAAGACCTGGTAAAGGTGGCAGAAGGCTTCAAAAAAGCCTCCCTTTTCAACACGAATGGGGGACTTCTGGTCGAGAGTTTTGGTGTGATGAACACTGGAGGGAGAGTTTCGTCTCTTTGGTGTGGTTTAAAGGCGGAGGTTCTAGTCACTAAGCTGCTAGACTCATTGGTCAGGTAACTGAAATCCACAGAAACATAATCTTCCTGAGGTAAACGTGCACCTCCCAAACTCAGCTCAGTTATCGGTGAGAACGCACACTGCATACGACCGACATCTGATTGAGAAAGCGAATGAAACGATGGTGGGGGCTCGTTCTTGGGGATCTTGTACATCTCCAGTTCCCGTTGAATGGTCGAATCTAATTCACTGGTCTCAGGCCTGAACGCCTCCTGAGATGACCCCGAACCCTTCCCGGATGGTTCCAGGGTGGCAGCAGCCATCTCGAAACCAGAGATGGGAGGAAAGGGTGCAAGTTTTTCTTTAACTGACCCGGACAGCTCAAGCAGGACATCCATGGCATTCTCCACTGAAAGGCAAAACACACACACACACACACACACACACACACACACACACACACACACACAGAGAAGAAATATAACCTTGTATAGCATGCTGGAGATATTAGGGTCCATCAGGGTCAAGTACAGTAGAAAGTTAAACATTTGGACATTGTGAATTTCTTTTCTATACATACTTCCAGGTTACCTGACCAAGAACATAACATATGGTCACATGATCATGACCATGCTGATAATTTATCAGGTGCACTTTAGTTTATTTAGTTTCTTCCTTGTACTCAGACTGAAGGTTTTTGTACTGTTGGAGGAAACCAGACTACGCTCTCTCTATCTGTCTCACTACCGATAAATATAGTCAGACAGATTTGCTAAACTCACAAGGTAACTGGTAATGGGGCAGCATCTTCTCTGAGTAAATAGCACGGTCACCTCACGGCCATAAGTTACTTGGTTCGATTCCCAGATGGGCCATCAGAGTCCTCCCTGTTCCTGTCTGGGTTTCATCCGGGTGCTCCGGTTTCACCCACAGTCCAAAAACAAATCGTAAATGAGGCAGATGCAAATTTGTGTTTGACATAAATGTATGGCAATATTACAGACATATTTCCAACCAAACCATACCGCATTAGGCTGTAGCCACCAGCACCACCTCTTGAACCAGTTCTGCTAACTGGTTCTCTTTTTGTAGGGACTGTTGAGAAACATCGAACTCTGTAACACTATGCAACACAATTTTTAATAAAATATTGTACAAATGCATTTATTGTGGGCGTTTAGGAGGTTTCATAAAAACACTAAAACGGGTGCATTTTACTTGTTTACATGGACTTGAGTTTGGTCACGTGGTACAGTTCGACATAGTTCGAGGACTTTTGTTTTAGAAATAAAAGTGTACTTTTATTTGTTTTGATCACTAATGAGCAGACATACTTTAAATAATTCATATTTAATTATCTGTCAACATCAGCTCCAGGTCATGTAGGGCCGCAGAGCTACAGGTGTTAAACTTATTCAAACAGAAACCGGATGTTTATATATTTTCACCTTTAAAATCCACTTCAGAAAGCACGTCGTCTATAACCTGAGGATCCAAATTAGAAAACATCTCCTGCATGTTTCTCAGCACCGCGACCTTGTTCAGCTCCGCTATCCCGCTTCGCGCCAGCTCCGCGCCGACCGCGGCCCTGTTCGGACCCGGGCTCTGTTCAGCTTCCATAGACGAAGCTCCGCTGGCGCTTTTCTTTTTCTTTGGCATTCCGACACGGCTGCAAAAATAAAACGCTTTTAACGCGCCTAGAGCCGCTCGGGTGTAGCATTTAGCACAGATTAGCTTTAGTTTATAGATGCTAACTAACGTTATAGCGGACCCTATTGGTCAGATTTGGAACTGCAACGCTCGTGTTTACATGCTGAGCTTCAGCTTCACATTTTTATTAAAACTTTCATTTATAAAAGTCAATAAAATTCTACTTTTCACCCTTTTATTCAACTTCACGAACATTCTAAAAGTCACGGTTACTGAATACAGTTTTTATTTTAATTTACTATTTATTAACGTAATGTTTTCAGACGTTTATGCAACATTTATGACAGGAAACATCGAACACATGCATGTCTGTTTTTTTGGACTGTGGGTGTGAAATATTGTAAATTATTGCGTTTGGTTTTAAATAAATGTATAGACACGGTTCTGTAAATCATCGTTTATACTGGTATATTTAATCACTACGTGTAAAAATGTATAATTTGTGTTTATTTTACTTTTCAATAGGCGAGATCAATGACTAAATCTAGCTACAGTATTTATGCATTAGTTTGGTTCAGTGGTCCTGGAGTCTGTAAAGCGTTGTGACAATGTCTTTTGTTTAAAGCCGTTCTATGTGCAGTTTGTATGTTCTCCCCATTTCTATGTGAGTTTCCTGTGGGTTTGCCAATTTTCTCCACACGGTCTATAAACATGAATTGGAGATTTAAAAATGTCCATGAGTGTGCCTGATATAAAGCTTAACGAACACATTGTGTAATGAATAAATATTGTTTTTCTGTTATTTAAAAACTGACTGCCAATGTCTGATGGTTGGAGAAATGATCTGAAGGTTGCTGATTTGATTCTGAGAGTTAACAGTTGACAACTGAAATGCACTTGAACATGGCACCAAATCTTTAAAGGTTGATTTATACTTTTGGCAGTGCAATTGTTTTCCTTTTAAAGTTCTGCATCAAAGTCATAAGTACTGTTATGTAACTCGCCACCACAACACTGAAGGCTGTTGAGTTTCTGATGATTCGGTCACATTTGTGTTCACCCACCAGTTTCAGCTACTAGCAAGAAAGGTTGTTGTCGGGCTGACCTAGACCAAACAACAAGTGCTTTTTCATGTTGGTGCATAGAGGAAACATGACTTCAAGGCACCGCTATATACAAAGAGCAATTACTTTAATTATGAGTGTCTGCACTGTATTGTTCTGGTGGTTATTGTGCTCCCCCTTGTGGTTTGTATTGCTACTTCTTGCGGTCTGTGTTGTTGTTGGGCTGTGTGCACACTCCTGCCCCCTAGCGTATGTAAATGTGTTTTTCACGGGTGTAAAAAAAGTTTTCTAAATCAGAAAATCTAACGATAAAATGCTGCGGTTTGCGTTATTTAAGACTAAAGGGAAAAGCAAATGGAAAGAAGAAGCGGGTTCCCGCCGGTGTGTTGCTCTCTGACGGATCCGTTCTGTCCGACAGAGGGCGCTGTAGCTCCACTTTATTCTCTCGGGAAACCGTGTGAAGTGAAGCCGCTTTTTTGTGCCCGAACTCCGCGGCGCTCAGATCCGAACCTGCCCAATGAATAAAAGCAGCGCGTTCTTCAGGTAAATCGCGCAGTTTCTGGAGGACTTGTGGAGCGGACTTGTGTTCCCGGGATGCCCCTCGCACGGTGGTAGTTGTGGTTCCGAGCCGGGGAGGTTCGGTTGCGCCTTTTAAGTTGCGCCGCTTCTTTTCTTTAATTGGTTCGATTCGAGCGCCGGTGGAGTTTTAAAGCGGATTAGCGCTGCGGATGTGGATGAAGTTTGCGGCACTTTTGCGGGGTATCTGTGGGCGGGTTTGGGGGTTCTGATGGGTGGAGAAGTGTTACCGCGTTTAGCGCTTTTTTTTTACTGGCGGTGTTGTGTGAGGACCCCGCGAGCTAATAGTTTCAGGCCTCGGCGCTAGTGATGCTAGGCCACGTAGCTTTAGCAGCTACTCAATTCAGTCCGTATTTTCACTGACTTTTCGTTTTATTTTAAATCATTCCGGGCGTAAAATACTTGACATCCATGGTTTTAATAAACATGCTCTAACAGGAAAGAAAAACCCGAAAAGGCGCTTTTTTTATTATCGCGCTTTCCTACTCGTTAGCACTTCGGCTAGCAGAAGCTCTTTAGTCCGCCGAGGCTGTGTGGAGGCACCCGCGGTTCTCCTGAGGTAAACAGCCCGATTCTACTGCTCGACTTCCCGCATTTCTGTCGGAGGAATTTTCGGGCTGCTTTTAGAGTCACTTTTAGTTTTTTTTAATAAAGAACGTGCTCGTTTCTGAGCTGGAAGTGTTTGCTGAACTTTTGTTTTCCCGTCCATAGAGGCCAGTAGAGGACCGCTTTGGAGATGGAGTTCCCGCAGCAGCAGCAGAAGCCGCCGGGGGACGGGAAGATCATCTACCCGCTCGGGGTGAAAGAGATCACGGACAAGATCAGTAACGATGAGGTGGTCAAACGCTTAAAGGTGAGTGTGTCCGGTGTTCTGGAACGTTCTAGGTTTTGTAGAGCGACGAGCAAACGTTCCTCACCCTAACGTTAATACAACGTTCGTTATATGTCACATGACCCTAATACAACTGTAACAAAGTGCCTGAAATGTTTATTTAACATTATATAAACGTTCTTCAAACTTTGTTAAAACTAATTATTTTTAAAATAATTTTGCAGAACATTAAAGAAACGATCTATGTTCTAATAAAACATTTAAAACAACTAAATCAGAACATTTGAGAGGAAATTTAAATGTTCCACTATAACGTTCCTAGAATCTTACATTAAATAAGATTTGGGTTTAATGTTCTTTAGATAAACTTTCATAACTGGACAAAATAACATTCTCACAACCAAAATGTAACATTTTTGAAATGTTTTATTTTTGTTGTGGGAACGTTATTTCGTCCAGTTTTTTAACACTTTATTTTCTCTTGAAGTTATGAAAATGTTTAAAGAACGTAAAACCCAAACCTGATTCAAGATTTTATAAAGGTTGTATTAGTTTATTCTTAGAGCATTTAAAATAATTTTGTCACTTTTTTTAGTAGAACATCGAACGTTTCTTCAATGTTCTTCCAGTTTTTATTTGATCTTTAGTTTACCAAAACGTTTTTGAAACGTTGCACTAACATTAGCGCGAGAACGTTTTGCTCATAACAATAGAAGAACTTCGACGTTAGTGAGGGTTGAAGGAATGTATCATGTTATCTGAATCGGCAGTGGTACGAGTGAACCGTGATTTATAATGGAAAGCCACAGTAAGAAGGACCTGAATCCTACCTGTGTGGAGTTTGCATGTTCTCTCAGTCTCTGAGTGGGTTTGTGGTTGTTATGGGACTTCAGTTCAATCCTAATGAACAAACACAGAGCGCCTGCGTCGCCTGACGTGAACCTTGAAAAGATAAAGCGGGCGATAAGATGGAGCCGTCAAAACAATGAAGCGTGCACGCTTGTTGTTAATGTTGTCGCTCTCGGCTTGTGTACCTCGATGTTTACTTGCGGTATTTTTGGAAGGTAAACAGTAGGGCAGAGTTGGTTAAAATACTGGGATGAAAAGATTGTCGGTTCAAACCCCACAACCACCAGCAAATTATTCTGGAGGTGAATTTGTACTATAACAGGAAACCGACGATGTTGGGGCACACAAAAGCGTCATCACTTGTAAATCTTTGCCGGGATGCCACTTTTGGGCCCTAAAGCGTGCGATCTATCTGAAAAGACTTAACAGTTTAGTTAGAACAGTTTTGAATTCACAGTTTAGTGTCTTATGTAGATTGTTTCTTTGAGCATTCTCATCGTCACATAGTTTTATTTAGTACTAAAATAAATATTCATTCGTGTTATTGTATATTTCTACTTTATCTATTCTACTTAAATTAAAATTATTAAAAATCTCTTGGGAAATAAAACTATTTACGGCAGATACGATGTTACATCTACGACGACAAGAATAAAAACAACATGCAGATCCAGCACAGAACAATTACACCTGCAAATAACTAGGACTGTCCACAACCAAGGATTTTGCTGGTCGACCAGAGGTCATCATTTACTCCAACTAATCGACTAATAGTCGACTAAA
>JAOUQU010415860.1:0-11112 GCA_028566735.1 Ammoglanis amapaensis
AATAAAATAATTGTTTTTTTATAGATTAAAAATCATTTCTCAGTGCCTTTTGGAATTTTGAAATACTGCCCTGAGCTGGGAGGACTGGTTAACGTCGGGATTGCCGAACCTGAGAAAGAGTCAGATGTAACTCTGGATTCTTACAGGTATAACTGTGGTGAAAATGGAAGTTTTCAATTCTGTATTGCAACTGCAAAAAGCCAAAATATGTTTTATCCAAAATTAAGTGTGCTAATTTTATGCTTCTAAGGACATCCACATTTTAAAAGGAAAATGTTTGTCTTTCTGCTGGATTACTAAAATTGGTAGCACAGGAGGCCAAACACTGCCAACAAAATACTGGTTTCTCTACAGGAACAACACATCTAAAACAATTAACTGATGTAATTAATGCACACGTTAACTATATAAACAACCAAAGTAGTTTTTACAGACTCCAAATTTTTGTTTAATAGTGGTTCTAAAGTACTCTATATGGAACTTGTCACGGCATATACAATTGTAATCTTTAGAAGAGGGTTGTGTCATTATAGGCTACTAAATTTTCAATTAAATTGCTTCCTAATTTATTTGACTGCGTGGGTCACACAGTTTTTTAATAGATATTACTGTTCCCCCACAGTAGAAGGTCCCCAGATGGAACAGTTTGGGTCCTGTCTGTGCATTTGTTTTTTTCTGTCTGATTGGATTTACTCTGGGGTAAAATTGGTAATGATACATGTTTAATGTTTAACTAGTGTGTCTCTAATGAACTAGATCTGCATTTAAATATAATTATATATTTGCTGTAGATGTCACTTGTTTTTGTTGCCAACTGGTTCTCTGGAGGGGCAGTATCATCAGTCAACTACCTGTATTGCATGGAAAGAGCAGGTTCACTTAAGTTCAGAAGTGCGTTCAGTGCTACAATGCCCAGCACATGATAGCAGCTTCCTGCCATTAATCATCAATACAGTTGCAGTGCCAGATGACCTCTGCCATATAGACAGCCATGGTGGGGAGGACTGGGACCCCGCCTATATAATCCATCTCTACCCAACAGTAATTCTACGAAATCTACTTCCTTACACCATACGTTATTTGATGGAGGTAGACCATTTTGAGTTTTTTTTAACATTGTCATTTATATGTAATGTTTTTCATTGTTTTGACCACAACATGATATAGCATTGGTCATTGAAACGTCAACCATCAACTCCAGAAAACTAATTTATTAAAATAAATTTAATTTGAAACTTAAGGATATTGATTAAGTTTGCACGAATTCCAATTGCAACTCCTGATAATGTTAGTTGAATGGTGCAGTGGTGCAGAAATTCATTAAAACGATACACTGTCATTGTCAATTCAACGCAGAAGTACTGTTTAAAACGGCCTTAAGACTCCTTTTCCCCCTGCGCAAGCCAACACTGATTAAATGACTCCTCTTTTTGTCTTTTGTGTTTGGTACTTGGAGGCAAAATTATTCTGATTATTTCTACTTCATACACTGTGTGCAAAAGTATTTACTCACTATGCAAAGAAGTTGAGGTTTTCTAAAAACGTTATTGGCCACATGTGTTTAAATTACCAATCACGTAGGCATGTAGACTGCTTCTACAGTCTTGACATTTCCTTGCTATTAAATATTCCACAGTTAGCTATCTGTGGAATTATACAAAAGTGGAAGTTATTTGGAACTAAAAACAACCAAGTCTCAACGTGGTAGTTCACGTAAAATGACAGAGCTTGATAACTTTCTGTGCTACTCACATTCTAACTGTGGGCAGACTGACATTTCATTAGCAATGGAATGTAACTTAGTAACTTGTTCATATGCATGTGAAGGCAAATGAGTGAATACTTTGAGTAATATGCTCATGTATATGTGACTACACAATGTAATCAGAAATTTATCAGGAAAAAAAATACTAGAATAACATGCTAAAACTGCATTTTGGGGTAAATTATTAATCTTTCATTATGATACACAGTTACAACAGAATAAAAATTATCATTCTTGTGTTGTAACAATGCTCTGTTTTTTTAAGGGCTCAGCAGAATTCCATGAGCTTCAAGAGGGCAGCACAGCGGATTTATTAAATTCACGCATCATGGGCGAGATCATGGAGTTAGTTTTAGTCAAGTACCAAGGTCGCAACTGGAACAGCCATGTTAAAATCAGCCAGGACATGACTGAGTTATTTCCTATATGTTTTACTAGTGACACTACTGAGAAACTTACCATGGACGCTTGTGTCCATGTCAGCCGTGTGGCTGGGCGGTTGATTGTCTCCATTTTCAGTCCATACTGGATTATAAACAAAACATCCCGTGTACTGCAGTATCGTGCTGAAGACATCTATGTGAAACACCCATCTGATTTCAGAGATGTGATCCTGTTTTCCTTTAGGAAGAAAAACTTCTTCAGCAAGAACAAAGTAAGAATTTTCTTTCTTTCCTCACTGCTCATAGAGAATTTTGTGTATACTCCCAGAGCAAGAGTGGGTTTGTTCGTTTTCTCCCATTTTTAAAACATTTTAGAAAAAACACTGATTTAAATTAGAAAATTTGCTATTATAAAAGAAGAAACCATCATTCTAGTGGACCTTGTATATAGTGATTAACGTAAAATGTATTAAACAAACAAACATATTGAATGAAAAAAGGCAAACCTTTGCCAGGTAAAAAAGCAAAAAAAATCTGCAGACGGCAAAGGAACAAATGCATTTTTACTGAAGACATGTGAAATATGTTTATGTGGTGCTTTCATGTAGAGCACATGAAACAGAAATACATGAAACACCACATTGACAAAATGTTGTTCTAGTAGAAGTTCTGTGAAGTATTACGAGTTGTACATGATAAGTATGGGTAAATGTTTGAATGAAAATCGTCGACTTCCTGTTGGTATTTCCTAAGTATGATATTATGAATACTCATCACAAATTTTGTTTATGGTTGCCACCTTCAAGTTAATGTTTGGCTCCACACACACTTATAAAAATAAATGAATTTATTTTTCAAGCTTCTTGCACCTCTCAAGTGGAATTTTGGACCACTCTTCTTTTGCAAACTGCTCCAGGTCTTTTATCTTAGAATTGATGTTGGGAAAATACACTTTTCAAAGATCTTTCCATAAGTGGTCAATATGATGAAGACCTGGACTTATTGCTGGCCACTTCAGAATTCTTCAGAATGCTTTGTTTCCACCCATTTCTAGTGCTTTTTTGAGTATTTTTGAGGTCATCGTCATGCTGGGACACTGTAGCCTAGTGGGCTAGAGCGTTGGGCTGGGAGCCCAAAGGTTGGGGGTTCAAATCCAGGCTCTACTACACTCCGCTAGACTGCTGGCTCCTTGAGCAAGGCCCTTAACCCTGTCTGCTCCGTGGGCGCCGTACTGCGGCTGACCTCTGACTCCAACTTCCAGACAAGTTGGGATATGCGAAGAGAAACATTTCATTGTACTGTACATCTGTATATGTGTAATGACAAATAAAATTGAATTTGAATTTGATGCTGGAAGAGCCATGACCTAGGACGCAACCCATGATTTCTTACACTGGGCAATATATTGCGACCCAAAATCAGATTTTATGATTCCTTGCACGCAGTCAAGGCACCCAGCGCCTTGGGTGCAACCCCTGAACTTCCACAACAACATTTTTGAACTTTCTCCATATTTGGCTGTAGTTACTGTGCTCTTTTCTTCTCCGTGTTTGGTTAAACAGTGTGCCTTACAAAAAAACTCTTTCTTGGCTCTTCTGTTCACAGGATGTTTGTTAGAAAGATTTCGGCTTACTTTTGGCTAACTGCAGTCTCGCTGTGTTAGCAGTGGGGTTTTCCTGGCTCTCCTACCAAAGCGAATAGTATTATTCAAATGTTGATGGCTAGTTCGCTCTGACACTGATGTTCTACTACCATTCATTTTATGAAAATAGGGGTGTGCTGCTAGTTGTATATTAAATATTTAGTTAACTTTTGTTTGTATTGCATTGACTGTAGAATCACAACTTTCTTGGTCACCATAAATATCTGTGTTTAGGAACTTCCAAGGTCCTCATCTTTGTTTATTAGTAAATATGAATGAAACTGTTTCAGCAAAACATGTTAAAAAACAACAACATAAACACAAAAAACTCTTACTTTAGTACTAATACTTTAGTACTTACTACAGTTTTTAATTGTTTTTCAAACAGTTGCAGCTTTGTGTGTCCACCAGCTCCTGGTCAGATGGCTTCTCTCTGGATACAGTGGGTAGCTATGGATGTGTTTACTGCCATGATAAAAACATGGACTACTTGGTGAGAATCTGGTGAAACTTGAAAAGATTAAATAGTAAGCCTCTTTTTAGAGGTATACTTTTTTGTGATATATAGTATCACGATAAAAAGCTTTTACCTGAAACGTTCCAACTCCTGTGTGTTGACAATTTGTTAATGTTTGATAAATATGCAAATATATTTTAAGATATATGTGAAAAAGTTTTTAAGCACATTACTTTCAGAAATGATTGAGCTCAAAGGTTACTCGATTGGCTGCATTCTGCATTAATTGATACATATTGCGCTAGCACTTAGATTGCGAATTGTGAGCTAGAAACACTAAACTTTTACAGTGCTTACAGATCATCTGCTGACTTTTCGTGAACAGTAGGTAAAGATCCCTACTGAAGTATAATCCTGCTGTTTGCCAGGTAATGGGTGGTAGCATGGAGGTTCAAGGGTAGTTTTCATGGTATTATGTCATATTACCATGGTAGTCAAAATGACTTGTTTTTCCTTATGCCAAAGTATTTTACACCAAATTTTATAATTTATAGAAATTGAATGGATGAATTTAATTCCAACTAGGAGTGTTTATATTAGTAAAGACCCCACATTGAAATACAAAAACACACAAAAAGTGAAATTTGCATAATATGACTCCTTTGGACTAATAGGGAATCCTGTTTGGTCATGTAACCAGCATGCGGTAGTCTTTGCTATCATTAATTTAGATACGACTGTTATTTTTCCACTTGGAATTGTATGAATGTGACACATTAAACTTCTAATTTCTAGAAATTGTCTATTGTCACTGACAGATCCTTGGCTTTCTTAGTTACATATACAGTATGTACAATTACAGCCCATTGTGAAAAGTTTAAGTATGCAGAAGTGTATAGTTAACATCAAACTGTTTGAGCAAATGTGTGAACATTTTGATATAGCTGATTGATTGTTGATTGTTTTAAGGTGGGAATTAGTATCCAATTGAGCAGTTTTAACCTCACCCGGATTGTGACCATAAGTCCATTTTTTACCCTGGTAAACAAATCCTCTTTTGAGCTGGAAGTTGGTGAGGTTCAAAATGACAGTGTCAGCAAGTGGCACTACATTTCCTCTGCAGAGGTAGGAATACAGTTATTTTTATTAATCCTTTTAACTGAGAGAAGTACAAAAACATTTAAAATGTGCCTGTTATAGACTAAGGTATTTTGACTGATAATAATAGTTATTGTAGTAGATTTTTCCTGTTTTTTGCAACATATAACACAAGTTTTCAGCAATCCATGGTAACTTTTGTTAGTTCTGTAATATACATGACAAATGAGGCCTGCAATTACCTTGGGAATTTCTTAAAAAAACCAAACAAACTGTCATTTACAAGGTGACATCAATCTTACAGCCTTACAGTCAATCTTGTCTTAACACATATGGAAGGCACTCATCTTTTGGTTAATTGATTATTTGTTTTTATTAAAATTGGAGAAAATGATTATTCTTTTACGTACATACTTTAAATCCTGCTTTTTTGCACTAAACATACACTATGGCAATTCAAATGCAGAGCACCATAAAGTAAGTCTTAATGTCGTAAGTGACTTTTTTTTGGTATTGGATAAGCTAGAATCAGTTCCCTAGATGTATAGCTTTCTCCCAACAAAATATAGTTTCAGTTTGCCTGTAACAATGGACTGTGTTTATTAAGGGTTTTTATCAATCGACAGTTCATCATTAATTAATTGATGATCCGAATTGTATTATGTTTTATTTTGTAATGACACCCAAATTAACAGACATTGAACCAGTGGGTTCTGACGTAGCCTTATATGGACTGGGAAATTTAAGACATATTTTACATTAATGATTAAATTAGCAATCTTGAGTATTTTTTTTACTTTTAAAATGCTACTCTTGGCACATGCCTAATTTATTTTTTTTTATAAATGATAAAGCTCATACGTTACTTATTCACCTGTTAGTTTTAAATTATTTTAACACTGTGCATCTATTGTGTCCTTAAAGCTTTTAACTCATTTTAATCTAGAAGTCAAATTGTTAATGTCTTATTTTACGCAGTGTGCCTGTGTGTGTTAATGTGTATATAGTGTTTGCCTCTATGGCCAGAGTTGAGTACAGGGAAGCTATGTGTCCGGGTTGTGGGCTCTGAATCAACTTCCAAATCGTTCTTTTTTAACAACCAAGATAATGGAACTCTACTTTGCCTAAAACAGGTAAATGTGAACATGCATATATGTGAACATAAGTATATATGCATTATTGCAGTTTATTAGTATATTTAGATTTGATAAAGGTTTAAATAATACTATGTAACAAGTTATGTTCCCAGCTTTTTAATTTTATATTCCAATTGATTATGTCTAAAACAAATTAAAAATAGCTTATATTCATCATAAACTTCGCTTTTGTGACCAGGGCAATGAAAATTATGAATTTTTATTATAGAAACAGACGATTTTGCATACAGTCAGACTAAGAACACATGGCGTTGCAAATTTACACAGTACCAAAAACTGTTCAGAAGTGTGTGATTTTCCGAGATTTACGACTATACTGCAAATCAGATTCACGAATCAATCCCCATATATAGTTGCCCATCATGTTCTCGTTATATTGTCCTTGGTAATGGCGTTCAAAGTTCATAATGTCCTGGTGGAAGCGCTCGCTCCTCTGAATAAGCTCCCATGTTCTCTTTGAACTTTGAGTATCAAGTATATGGATTTTGAGTGACATCCTGCAGCCCATTGCAGCATAGTTCTTTATCAGAGTCCAGTTGTACACAGTTTTCATCTTTATGATTGCTTAGGAAGTCGCGAACCACTGTTGCGACAAAACTGTTCCAAGCTGCTCTCTCCTTCCTATTCAGCTTCTTGGGAAATTCACTGCACTCTATGATAGTCTTGATTTGTGGTTCGAAGAAGACACCAGCTTTGATCTTTGATCTCTGAGGAGAAATTAAATGAGGAGCCCATGGTTTGTCTTGGTCACCAACAGGCATGCCGAAGTATGCTTTGTAGGCCTCACACATCTTAACAGATGCTTCCACACTACTTTTTTGCTCTTGTCTTTATAAACTGGCCACATACTTAGCAAAATACGTCTGCTGGATGTATGCAACCGCTTGATGCCATCTAAATTGACAAAGTTGCATGTGTACTGTAAGGTAAAAGGATGTCTCTCCAAACTCGATAAAAATGGTCAATCTTTATTCCATGCAGTATCAAAGTACAAGAATGTACTGAGGATTCAGCAGAGCAAGACTCACCCGGTAGCAGAGTAACACACAATATATACATGTGAAAGTAGTGGTCCCTCCTAAGCTCCTCCTGTAATGGGTGTGGGGTGAAGTGTGAATATTGTCGTTATCAGAATCTGAATAGAGAATGAATTCACATCTGTCTGTCTAGGTCTTTGTCTGTGATGGCTGTTGCCCACTTACTACTAATCCTAATCAATTAGATCATGTCTCCATCTCTCAGGAAGGGCTATAGTGGCCCTATATAACTGTAGTTATACAACTACAACTACTACAAAGTTCTAGATCATTCTGGACAGTTCTAGAAACTTCTTGATAGTTCTCACAATTCCAGAAGCTTCTTGAGTATCTTGAAATATGGCGAATATCCTTAGAAATAGATCAATTTCAAAATATCATTGTGCTGACCACAAAAGCAAAGTTCATAAAGAATAATAACTTTTTTCTATTCATTTAGGGTACAAACAATTAGGAAAACACACTTAACAACTGGGAAATAATTTTTTTTGTTACATCAGGTTATCTGTATGTTGCATGATAAGGGTGAACCCATTACTTTTCCCAGAGAAGCCAGTAAAGGATACAAATCAAGAATTGCTAGGTATTGTTCAGTTAATACCGTTTCATGGTTTTATTTTTTATTTTTTTAAAACTTTTTTAGTATGGAGGCATTATTGTAGATGTGAACAACTCCGATCACTCCACCATCATCAGCTTCACTGATTATTACGATGGGGCTGCTCCTGCTTTGTTGGTGAACCACACGTCCTGGGTCACCATCACCTTCAGACAAAGGTTATTTATTTAGCTTTTAAACTCATGTTTTACACTCAACCCAACTTATCTCCAACTCAATTGAGGGTCACATCCATATGCCCTCAAAGGGCCAGATGTACTTGTAAGACAGTATATATGTAAACAAATTTGTTGTTGTTGAATAAATGTAAGTACTCCTCAATGTTAAATAACTCTGAATGTACTCGTACACGGAAGAACAAGATCTATAATGCTCAGTAAATAATTGACAGAATAGTGTTAATACAATGTTATTAAATACAGGCCTAAATTATAAACACCACAGAGATGACTGACGTGAAACAGGATTGGTTGGAGCACGAACACATGATCATGTGACTGGATTTGTGGGAGTTGTAGTCCTACTATAGAGTAAGTTCAATATTGAGAAACCAAATCCGGAGCTACAAAAGTAGTTGACAAAATACCACGAGACCTCTACAGTAGCCGTAATACTTTAAAAAGCCATCAAGTGCTGCAGCTTTGTTGCTTACCAAAGTCATGCTAAAACATTTTTAAAGATTACTGCCATGTGCCACATAAAATCTATCTAGCACATACAATCCGTATACCACATAAAAACAGTTTGAGGTCAGTAAGCACAAGCGGATTTTATACATAAGTCGATTTTTGAGTGCACCTTATAGTTGGAAAAATATGTTAAGTCTAAAAGTGTGCTCTGACCATAAACTCAATTGTCCACAATTTATACCAGTTATTTTACTCCTAAAGCGACGGTATTAAGCCACTATATTTTAATCAGATCTTTTATGCTTTTGTGTGACACATCAAATGACATGGCGGGCCCCATTTGGCTTGCGGGCCTCAAGTTTGACACATGTTTGTGACAGGAAACACACATTTACACACAGCACACAAATTTAATCGATACACATGTCACAGCAAACACAGTCATAGACAATTTTCCAGCTTCAATTTTCCATATCTGAGTGTATTAGACTTTGGGATAAACTAGAGCTGGTGTAAATCCATACAGACGTAGAGAGAACATGACAAACTTTGCACAGAAAGCCCCTGGTCTACCTATGAGAATCAAATGTTCAGCGTATTTGTAATGGACTAAATCAATGTGATTAGAAATTAAATAGTAAAGTTGATTAATTGTTGAAAAAGATACCCCCTGTTTTAAAACACCTTATTGAAATTTGAGCAAATTGAGTTAAGCCATGTTCTCAGTTCAGACAAATCCATTATGCAGTGCCCTTTCTTTGGCTCAGTCTGTATGTTATAGTATATCTAGAGTTTTTTTTAAAATAAAGTTAAACATTTTAATAATTGGAGCACATTCAAGTTGTTCATCACATCAGGGTTTATTTGTTGTGTTGTTGTATTTGTTGGTGCTTATGTGTGTATTGGTGATTGGTAGAAATGAAGATAATTTAGAATTGTTCATTATGATTTATTTTTCTGCTGCTTTTTGCTATCTCCCTCAGCTCACTTTTAATGTTTGACAAGTATTGTTTCTGTTTGTATGTGTTTGCATGTATGGATTTGGTTCAGTGGCTGTGAGATGACACAGGATTTAAAACCATGTGAGGTGCGCTACTTTTTCTGGGATGACCCCACAGGTGTGCGTAAACTGAGTTGGAAATTTCAGGGCTACAGTGGTGAACTTGACTTGATCAAGGTTAGAAAAATGATATACATAAACATGAAGAGGAAACTTTGTCCCTATTTGTCTATTATGTTAACACAATAACTGACATCTACTTCTATAAATAAGTAATTTCTTAACTATGCATATGAAAATTGTTTATTGCTGCATGTTAGGCCATGCATAAACATGCTAAGATAGTCAAGCAGGACAATGGGAATAAACATAAGCAGTAGCAGTCATTTCTATTGCTAATCACTATATTATTGTAACAAAAGCATGCTTAGCTATGTTTCTGTTTTAGGATGAATTTGGACAGTTTTCATCTGAAAACTTGGGTCAGGTACACTGGGTGTCATTCTTAGATGGCCGTCAACGTGTCCTGGTCTTTACAGAAGATGTAGCTGTTGTAACCAATGCACGTCAGGCTGAAGAGTCGGAGCAGTTTCAACTAGAAGTCAGTGTGTGTCTACAGAACCTGGGTCTCTCTCTTATCAATAATGAAAACAAACATGAAGTAGCATATGTGGGCATTACTAGGTGAGTTTTTTCTCATTTACAGCTCTCTAATACATTGCATTGTTTATGATTTAGGAATAACAATCCTAAACAGGAGACTTACGGTTTACAAGCACATGGAGTAGCGGTGTTTTTCTAGGGCTCCGCGAAGCTTTCTTTAAATGATTGTTTTTTACATGCTAGGTTGTGAATCTCTTTCTCCCCTTTGGATATCACATCACAATTATTTATTCTGTACCAGTTTTATCCACATTCATGCCGCCGAAAGTAGTTAAAACCGCCGGTCTTTCTCAGTCCACGTCCAGAGTCCTCATCCGCTCCAAAGCCGGATCCCGGTCAAACTCCTTGTCCGATTATTGCACGACTTCATTATTACGAAGACTGTGTTACAATCCTCAAAGGGGCCAGACCGCAACCCCGAAAGTCTTTTTCAGGCAAGCACCTGTTCATCTTCCCGGATTACATAGCCAAAGTTGCTAAACCGTGAGCGTTAATGACGTGTGCAATTCTCTGCGCGCACTGGACGGTGTACGATGTTGTCTACTTTATCCTGCACGTCTCCGCATTACTGCTAATGGTAATGAACATTTTTTCACCTGTCCAAAGGAGGCTGAGCAGTTCGCACGGGGTTTGCTTCCCGGCTGATTTTGTATATACGGTGG